>JACMIJ010000260.1:11680-23393 GCA_014805365.1 Koerneria luziae | reverse complement strand
CAATACCTGTGATGACGGAGACCGGCATGACAAGGACACTCGCAATCTTATTGATCTCCTATCACTCCCACCCAACACACCAACAATTCGTCTATGCATACAAACTACTTCCATTGCATGTAACAACAACACATCAAGCATCTCGCTTTGTTCAAATGTAACTAAATTAAACAAATGTGACGGAATGTGTAATGAATGGCGCAATCTCATCGAGGGTGCATAATCCCTCGACCACCATCGACACGAAGAATGTCACCCGTGGTGAAGGAGGAGTCGGGTCCGGCCAAGAAAAGGACTGCCTTTGCCACTTCCTCCGGCTCACCCGGTCGTCCCAATGCGTGCGTGGTCTTCGACTTCTCAAGAAACTAAGCATTGTGTTTAGATTTGAGAGAACGAAGCACAAACCGCTTTGTAGGTGTCCTCATCTTGTCCGGCTCGCTTGTGTAGATTCGTTACAGTCACACCAGGGCTATAATGGCCGGTTAATGTTATGAGTTATTGTTACTAACTTGACAGAGTTCACTCGTACACCATGAGGAGCCATTTCGAGGGCCAGACACTTGGTGAATTGGTCCAGAGCCGACTTGGACATGCAGTAGTACGTGACATTGGGGAACTGCAAGGTGAATCAGACATCGGGATGGTTACCGGACAAGGACCGTTGATGCTGCTGATGTTGACAATGGTGCCCTTTGATTGGATGATGTGTGGCAGTGCTGCTTTCGTGAGACCGACCACACTGAAGAAATGGTAGAGACGGGCTGATACCTCTTCACATTCACATCCATCACATGGTCGTACTGTTCGAGAGGAGAGTCGATCACAGCTCCCGCAACCAGGATTCCTGCCGCGTTCACCTGCGCATCATCTCAGATCAGACACTCACTAGAGTATCGATCCTCTTGAATCGCTCCAAGGTGTTGTTTACGATACTCTGACGGACATCAGGTGCGAGGATGTCGCCGACCGATACGAGAACCTGTGAAAGTGAAATCGGAGGACAAACAGACGTCTTCCTTAGACAATCCCTTCTGTTGGCATTCATTGGCAGTCTTTTGGAGCTCCTCGACGTTCCTGCCTGTGAGACACAGCTGGTACTTCTTCTCAGCGAAGAGCAGTGCCGTGGCACGTCCAATACCCGATGAAGCACCTAAGCAATCATCACGCATGAACCCAACCTGTGATGATGGCAACCGGCATGCTAGAAGCACTTCGGGGCCACACCAGTGATGAGAAACCCTTAGATAGAAGAATTCTGCAAGAAGTTGTGTTACTGCAGTGATAACACAGGACTTGGCAAATTGCCAAACAAGAGGTGCGAAAGGTCACCACAAATTCACTGGGTCAGCTCGAATGCGCTATCTGAAGGGTAAAGGTAAATGCACGTAAATACTAGATTTGCAAGCATTTTACATGCACATATTTTTGGTCTATGATATCTGCAACTGATTATCTGTTTATATACAAGATAATTCCCTTACCTGGTGTTGCACAACATCATTATTTTGCTGTTTTGTATCGCTGTTCTCGCGAATGTTTTCGTCCTTTGTCATACAAATTTGCATGCTAACACATAATAACGGATGCATTTTCAGATGGAAGATAAAGAGAGGCTCGAAGATGGTCGTCTTCTTTCTCCTTTTCCCTCTTTCTCATGCTATCGTTTCCGACAAAATGGTTGTGACGTTACTACAGAAGTCAGGTGAAGTGGTTTCTTCTTTCCAACTTGATCTTATTCAGTAGTACATCAGATGAGAGATGTGATCGCAGAAGAAGGAGAAGCTGCATCTGACCTCCTCTACTCGTATGTCAACAATTACTTCAATGGCAGCGACGTCCTCAAGTTGTTAGTTTCCGGAGGTACGGTATCTCTCACACGTTTCAGAATAAAAACCTTGATGCCTTGCATGTTTTTCAATCATGAATTTTGTTCAGATGCATCAGAGTGTTTGCATGATCTGGATGATGCAAGAGAATCGTTCTCCAGTGCTATCAGTTCGGGGCTTCACTGTTTGTATGGAAAGGAGCGACGATGTACTTCTTCTGGTTTGTTTTATTATATGCAACATTGTATATTTGTATTTTTTAGAAGACCGTACATGGGCTGTTCGGTTATATGATTCTTGGCCGAAGTTGGAATCCGGTATCCTAGACAAGGTGAGCATCTGCTTAATATATTGTTAGGGACCATTGTTCTTCTTGGGCGACTATGACGAATGTGCGAGCGTCTCGCAGTACCGTCCTTACGACTACTGTGCTGTTCCCATGAGTGTTGGTGGTATATCTGAAGTGTCGGTTCCTGTTACAATCGGTACGTTGACGAATGTATTGCGATGAATGAGTAGGACTATGCCTTCCTGTGTCGTGCATCAATCACGTGAAGAGCTTCGAACGGCAATCAGTTATTGGCTCTTTGAACGTCTCAATAGGACGATGGAGTTGTCAGAGTTTGCAGGACAAACCGCCTCTATTGGTGAGCAATGTTCTGGAACTTTTTTACGAGTTGCACACACCGTGATTCATGAACACGCACCACGTGCGTAAAGTAGGTCATTTGATGTTTTTTAGAGCAAGAACCGAATCAGGTATATCCTAAAATGGTCAAGCTAGTTGAACTACTAGGAAAAATGACGCGAAAAGGTAGGCATCTAAGCCTGCCATTCAGGGCGTGCGCAACTCGTAAAACATTGTCAATGTTCTTTTCCTGATCCTCAATTACTGTATGCTGCTTCAGAACATTTGGTGGTTTCTGTGCGTATTGATGGTGCCTGTAGTTCTTGGATCCTTGGTGGAGCACCTTCTATTTATCCGTCCCTCCAACGTTGTCCATGCGAAGCTGCAACACGCGCTGAGCGATGCGGCCAGTGGTGGCGGGGAGGACGGAAACGAGTCGGGAGTGGAGGGAGCGCCTTCTGTTGCACTCACTTATCGAAGTGTCAAGGGCATCGGACGTCGCTTGCGAAAGAGAACTGTCGTCATGGACCTGGTACGGTTCTTCGATATCCGATTGTGGTTTGTGCAAAGTTTTAGTAGAATGCTTCTTAGGACTATTCTATTACAACAATTAAACCACGTGAACCCTAGAAAGTAGGGCTCGGCAGTCCCATTGTCACGCTCGAGGAGTAGAATGAACAGGTCTGAATTCTATCAAAAAGGATGTCCATGACAATCTATGTGTGGATGATCCACTCCAGAGGAGGAGCCATTTTCTTGCAGTTGCGTTCCTTCTCCATCCAATCGTCTCTTCATCATCTTGTTCGAGTTGCATCCAAGGAGATGTCATGTTTACATCTGATGAAGGTCTTATCGTCGTTATGGGTATGTGCTTCTTTCCATGATTTGCAGGTGATCGTTGGCCATTCCTGTCTCTTCACTCTTCCATATTCCGATTCATTGTCGCTGTTGGTCGCCTCTTTGGATGATTCGGTGTTGGGCAAGACGTTTTTATTGAGTTCATCATTGGCTGTCGACACATTTCTCTTCATTTCGGGTGCTGTTCTTGCTTTTTCACATAGGAAACGGCTTCTCTTCAGGTATTGCTTAATGAATAATGTCGTTTATAGAACTTTTGGCACATTGAGATAGTTTATGATTGATATGTTACAGAGGTGGAATGGTGTCTATCAGAGAAGATATTCGCCGTTGTCTCTTGGGTGTGTTCCATCGAATATCACGAGTTCTTCCAACTATGTTACTGGTGGTATTATCGATGACAATGTTGTTCAATCGACTGGGAGATGGTCCGATGTGGGATCCAGAAGGTACAGCACTGTTTCCGGACTGCTATCATTTACCTAGGCGTGTTTGGTTCTCGCTGTGGCAATATGTCAGATGTCCTGCCACACATCTTCTTCTACTCCAACTTTCATCCTTCACTATGCCTTCCGTGGCTGTGGCATGTCAGTCTTGACTTCCAGCTCCATCTTGTGAGTTCTTTTCTGTTTCATTAGAGAAGTTATATATGTGGATCTAGATATAACTATTATCAAAAGCAAAGATTACACTATGTTGTTTCTAGCTATGCCCGATGCTGTTGATTGGACTGGGACGGGCTCCTCTTGTTACTGTTGTGACTGCATTGGGTCTGATAATGTCATCTGTAGTATACAGATTCTGTGTGATCTTCTTTGTGGGGTAAGTACAGTCAGAGTGTTGATGGTCAGTGTGCCGGGGAGTATGGCAGCCGGCGTCACGTCCATCAGTGATCTCCTCAACGAGGCGATGCGGCGACAATTCGTGTATCTCTATGCGAATCCGCTCAGTCGCGCCCCTCCGTTCATAATTGGAGTGATGAGCGGTTGGTTCGTGAGCGTCCCGGCCTCTGTCGACCTCACCTTCACACGCCGCACGTCACTCAAGCTCTTTTCTATCCTCTGCTTTGGCTATGCCTTCTTTGCTCCAAACGACGACGGATCGGTACGTCTTTCATCGCAATTGATGTGCAGGTATTCTCTCTCATCCATTCTTCCTGTCATCGTGCCATCTGGGCAGTCGGTCTATCTATCTTAGTATGGTTGTGTGAGAATGGTGAATGGACTTGGCTGGCATGGTTTGCATCCTTCCGTGGTTTCCTTCCAGTGTCACGGTACGTCAGTTTGATTTTAATACGGCAATGTACAGCAATGTGGTGCTTACTGATGAAAATTTATATATTTTACAGAAATTTGGTAAATTTACAGTTTTTGATTTAACGAAGAAAATATTTTACGTACCCCTCTGCCGGGGTACAGCAACCCCTCCAAGCCGTGATTTCTTTTATGATACTCCATGAGGTGATCTTGCGGTTTGGAGGGGATTACTACCGTGGCTGGTTTGGACAGATAGTGTTACAATACACACTGTGATACATGCGTGCTCCTTACATACAAAAACATAGCACTGAAGAAAATTAATGTTTTTAAATGCTCAAACACTATTGAGGCTTATTTTCCTTTTCCCTGAATTATGCTGTACAGGCTATCGTTTGGCGTATTCCTGTCACACGAACCTCTTTTAATGTACTTCTTGTTCACTTCTCGCCGTCCCTTCTCACCACATTCCGTTCTCTTCTTCATTATTCTCACTATCTTGTTGGTTATTTTCTTTCTTACCTATTTTAGAGTCTTCTGTGAAAGTGTTTGATATGAATACTTGGTCTGAGACTATTTTATTGGCTCATCGACTTGGGGGGCTGAACATCGACTAACGTAAAACATAATAAAACAAATATTGTTTTCCTAATTCTACTTTGGGCTTATATGAGTAAGATGCAAATTGTATGCTTGCTTACACAGGGTGTTTGTGTTATCGTTGTTGACGTCTTTCCTGTTGGCGGTGTGTGTCGAGATACCTCCACTGATGATCGAGAAGAGTCTGTTGAAGCGAGGAATACGCCGAGTTGTCATTGAGTATGTCAGACTTTCTCCTGATCATATATTGTCAGTTCAACGGGTATCCACCTGCCTCCTCCCGTTACCTTCACCGAGAAAACTCGAACTTGGGTCGACACCAGTAGCTATCACTTCGAGACGGTGCGTGTTTGCTCGATCTTGTTACACCAGTAGCACTTGTATGTATTGCTCAAGCCTGCATTGCAGAACAGTGAAGATGGCACAGCTGAAGAGCATACGGCCGTTGAACATTCTTCCGTGGAACATATTGCCGATGAAGCGAGGTAGATATTCTATCCGAACTTCCTATTTTAGTTTCTCCACGACACTGTTGCTACCGAGTCGATTGGGCATTCCGATGGAACACGCCGACCTACAAGAAAGCGAGTGTTGATCACAGGCTTACACTGCCGTTTTATCATGTCCTCTACATACTTTTGTTCATAAACGATATATCGATACTGCTTTGTTTATGCGCGGAACAAGTGTGTTTATATTATGATCAGTGGCGGATCACATCATGCATCAATTGCTCGACTGATGTGGTCTGAAGCTGCTGCTCACGCGGGCGTCGCGTGCTTGGCAATCGCCGCCTTTGCCCATATCCACTACCGTATCTCACAATGTGATTGTGTGGTAGAGGAGAGGACGATCAGGGAGAGGTTGGTCGGAAGGAATGATAGGGAGAGAGAGACTATTGTTCCAGACGAGAAGTCACCCTCCCTCCTTCTCTCAACCAATCCTCCAATCATCTGTGGCTCACCTCACTTTCTCGAGTCAAGGTTTTTCACATATAAATGTTCTCCTACAAGCAACAGACCACGTGTTTATCCATTCTATCAGCCAGCTTAAATGAGTTATAGGTGAATGCACTGATCGACAAATGTCTGGATCTGCACAGGTACTGTACTGATCATGATAGCCCAGATCGTGGTCCACCCGGAGAACAAGGACCACCTGGCAAAGCAGGGTAAGCCGAACTACCACTTCTATTTGTCTAGACGTGTTGGCTCTCCCGGCCTAATGGGCAGACCAGGACTTCCCGGAGCTCCCGGACATCCAGGACCAATGGGTAAGGTCCTCCCATTGGCCTATGATTGATTGAGGACCACCCGGATTGCCTGGCAAGGATGGGAAGTGTGCCGACTGTCCAGTACAAGATGCGTACCTGATGGATCAAAAATGTCCAAGGGTCTGAACAGCGGCGCCATTGTGAATTCCCCATCAGGTCGAGAAAATCAATTGCATGGACAAAGAAAATTCTGTCGACGGTATTCACTCGCAGAAAGTAATCAATTCTGCTCCTCCTATCTTTGTACAAGAGGTTCGTTTTTACAATTCGAGTATCAGAACAAAAAAAATGATACGTTTTCCAATCTTCCCCTTCAGATGTATATGAACATCTCCTCCGACGTTGAAGTGTGCATGAAGGCTTGCCTCGCCAATGAGACTGAAATAGAACAAGTCACTGATGAAGTGGAGACCACCCAGACAGCGTATATCCAAGGAGCAACTGCCCGTACTTTATCCTTTACAAATATTCCCATAGATTGCAAGTTGCAGGGCATTGGCAAGTCGGTTTTCCACTCACATGCTACAACATACTACGGTAGCTGGATGAGAGACGCCTTCCCACGAACTGGAAATGTAAGTTATATCAAGTGAACAGGCTTTTTTTACTAGGATATGTTAAAACGATATCTTGTCAACCACTTCCAAGGAGACGAGGTCTCCGAATACAACACAGAGGCGGATCTACGACGACAGATTGTCCACCACATGTATGTTATTTCTTGTGTTCTTCTTTGAAGTACTTGGCATAAGTAAATACTTCGTTTGTTCTAGTTCGTATTTTTCGCATGTAGACAGGCTATGGTCAGCAAGCTGATACCTCCCACACACACAGATAAACAAGATTATTGTTAGTGCGCATAGGTATATATTATAGATAAAGAGGAAAACGAGATGTACGTTATGGCCTTAAAATTTTCCAAGTCAAATATAAGACGTTGTGACCTTACAATTTGACAGCATAAAAAAACTTTATTACAATCTGGTTCCATATGTGACGCTTTTGTTCATGTTTTAAGGTCATCTGACCTTTATCTGTACTTTTTGTGATGTTGGATTTGATTTGAGTTATATGATTGATATTTATTTACATGTTTCCTTCCGCATTTGCAACTTTTAGCCACAAGTTGCCGCATATATTTGATGGAACGAACCATGTGTTGTTCAACGGCTCGTTTTTCTTCCACCGCGCAGGAACACCTAAGATCGGCAAGTATGACTTCAATACCGGCAAGTATCGCGAAGTAGTCATCGAAGGAGCTGCTCATCGGCTGGACAACGTGAGTCGTACAATTCCGGTAATACGCGGACCCTCTCCCATTTCCTTTTTCCCTTCCATCCAACATTAACTGCATGATGCTTCCAGTACCTCTTCAATCGTTCTTTCAATTATTTTGACCTCTCGATTGACGAGAATGCCCTGTGGGTGTTGTTCCATTACGAAAAGGCGAAGCATCTGTCGGTAGCCAAGGTAAGGGAAAGAAGAAAAGAGATTCTGCCAGGTGGATATCAGAAATCTCACCATCTACCAAACATACAATCTCACTCTTGTTAATCACAACAACGTGGGGAATGGATTCGTCATCTGCGGAGTCCTCTACCTCGTCAGTTGTATTCTTCTTTCTTTTGTGCACATCACAACATATTATCTATCCATAAGACCGTTCGTTGAGAGAGTAAAAGGCGCTAATGATTGATGTTATTTAGATCGATGATACGTTCACGCAACGTTCATTCCTTTCAATATCTTATGATTTCTATCGTGATCAGTATGCAACTCCGAATATTAAATGGGTGAATTTGTATAGGAACACAAATATGGTAAGTCATACCTATTTGATGCCTTTTCTCTAGGTAACATACAATCCATACGACAAACGAATCTACGTGTACGACCATGGATACCTATTAACTGTCCCAGCACATTTGCATTGGCTGGCCAGATGAGCTTCCCCGTTTATCCTTTTTTAATGATTTATTGGCAATAAGCAGGTTATTATATTGTGAATTTATATGCGCTTATCATATTTATAATCGTTAGACAAGTACGCAAAATGTTCCATAAAGCATTACAAAATACCACAGAAGTGAAAAGGCAAAAAATGCTAGTGTTGGTCCTGATGCGAATGGTGATGTAAATGGGATATTTTTGAAAATGTAGGCATCGATTGCTGAGGACTTTGTTTTTCTACGCGAAAGTTCGTGTGGAAAGAATATACACTGAAACAAAAAAAACGTGTTCTACGGTTTTGTCAGTTTTGTTTCTGTAAACACCGTGCATTGCTTGAAAGTGCATAGAATTACACATGTCTGCTGCATGTACTAAATCCAGCTGTGTATGTTGCAGGGCAAAATGGCTATCATGTGATTTCACATAGTTTTGCCTAAAATGGGGTGGCGGAATAATGTGACCAACATAGTCAGTGACGACAAGAAGTTGTATGTGGCGTACTGTACACCTTTTCACTTGTGTGCTGGTGAATGTGTACGACATTTTCCCGATCGTTCTTTCACGTTCTGTTTATCTGACGGTGTTTCAAAGCTGTTCATCTAAATTTGCATATTTATTTGTTCTTTCTTCAAATTTCGTTGTGTTTTTATGCAAATGAATTACATTAGACTTTGATAATAAAACGCTGTGTATATCAATTGGTTCTTCAATTTGGTATTCATATGGTGCAATATTTCCTAATCACATACATACATACACTCTACTTCTGTCTCGTGGAACACATTTCAATTTTTTGTTTTATTTTTTTAAGCATTGTGCAGGCGTTTCATGATTTTAATTTTTATGCTTTTGTGCTATATGTGACGTATATTTTGACAATCAAAACAACAATAGGGAATCGGCATACTGTGAGTGTGTGTGATAAGTGAGGGCCACTGTAATCATACTGTTTTTGCAATCACTAAAAACATCATTGAAAAGTGTTATCAGTCAACAATATGCCTCTTCTTTGTTAGTACAGTTAGTCTGTTAGTTTGGTTAGTACTTTGTTAGTATGAAAGAGGATTATGCTAAATGTATTGCGGCCGGCCGTAAGAATCACGTGGAGAGATCCTGCTTCTTGATGAGTTTATAGTACCTGGAAATGTTGATTATCTGTGCTGAACATACCTCCCCTTGATGGCGAGAAGTTGCTGGTGGGTGCCGCTTTCCATGACGGCGCCTCCTTCGATGTACACGATCTTATCCGCATTCTGTATGCTGGACAATCGATGTGCGATAGTGATGCACGTCCGCCCATCCGACGCATTGTTCAGAGCTTCTTGGACAGCCTGCAGAGGCCTTTTGTGTGAAATTTATCATACAAAAGCGAAATAAAGCTTTCTAAAGTTGTAAAGGAAACCTTCTCGCTTTCTGTGTCCAATGCACTGGTTGCCTCATCAAGTAAGAGTATGGCTGGATTCCGAATGAGAGCTCGGGCAATGGCAATTCGCTGCTTCTGCCCACCAGACAACTGCGTCCCCTTCTCTCCTACTTCGGTATCCAAACCCTGAAGGTCATTGTTGAAATTTCCGTAGTTGACAAGAATTTCATATTTTGGTGCTTGTAAGTTGTTTCACTCATTTTGTGTCATTATCCTATACCTCCGGCATCCGTGTCATGAAGTCAGTAGCATTTGCCTTGTGCAGTGCTTCCAAAATCGCTGCATCACTCACTTCATGGGAGAGCCCGAACTTCACGTTGTCCCTTAATACGTGAGACATACATACACCGTGAAGTTTCCAGAACTGTCTTTTTCTTTCCAAGAATACCTTATGGTGCCAGCAAAGAGTCTCGGTTCTTGGCCGACAAGTGCCATTTGTTCTCGAATGCTCCGAAGAGACGCCGTTTTCAAGTCAGCACCGTCAAATTTCTTAAGGAAACCGTAAATGGACTGCTTTTCATACCACGGCTCCACTCATTGTGTCGTAGAATCTCTCCAACAACGAGACGACGCTACTTTTACCGGCTCCCGAGGGTCCAACGAGAGCAACCGTCTGACCCTTGAGGGCCGTGAATTGGAGGCCGCGCAGAATCGGCTGATGCGGTCTCTGTGGATACGCGAAGCGAATGTTTTCGAAGAAGACATTTCCGTTCAGTTTCTGGAAGATTCGGCATTTTCGGTTCCCTCACCACTTTGTTCCCCTTATCGATATCACCAGTTGCCGGTTTCCGGTCAATGATGTTGAAAAGAAGAGCGGACGCCGAACGCGCTTTTACGATTTCGGGGAAGAACGAGGACGATTGCATAATCGCAATACATGCCAACAGGTTAGCAACGATGGAGCTGAAACGTGTCGTTTGTTGACATCAATGATCGCTCAACAATGCCTTGTGATGTTTGTTTGTATTTGATTTGTCTGGTGGTTCTCTCCACTCGATTTGTGTTATCGACTTACTTGTAGGCGTCGTTGGCAGTGACCATCCTGTGGAAGATGATTTGTGCTGCGAGTGCATAACAAGCTGCCAAAGAGAAATAAATGAAGGTCTGTGAAAGTGCGAAGTTTCCTGCCTCGAATTTTCCCCGGTATCCATCAGACTTTCTGGATAAATGTCAGTGAAGTGTTCACATGGAAAGCACCAACCCTAAGAGTTGTGAGGCAATTGCGTATTTGTTGAGGAAACGTTCTTCGCGAGTGAGCAGTTGGATTGTCCGCACACCTTCCACTATTTCGATGGACAACTAAAGCCGTGACTGTTGTTCACTCTTCTAACCTACCTTGCCCGCGTTATTCTTCTTCGCCAGTCGAATGTTGCTCTTTTGAATTATATGTGCGAGCAACATTAGGCCCAGACCAAGGACGGTACTGAAATTCTTCTTCTAAGAAACGTTAAATGCACCAACCTGAGTATAAATCCGAGAACTCCAATGGGCCAGGACACGACAAGTGACATGATGATGCACACTAGCCAAGCAGTCAGATTGTACACGACGGACATCATCCTTGGATCGAGAACAGCTTTCACATTTGGAGAGTCGGTGGCCAATCGAGTGATTAACTTCCCCGGGGCATGCACTGGGTTGTCGAAATATGCTGCATCTTGATGCAGAATGGAACGGAGCGAAGAGATGCGGAAGGATAGCATCGCCCGTTCCGAGGACCGTCCGAACATGTACGACTACAAAGGGATGAGATCAGGGGGAGGGGGGGGAACTCACACTTGCAAACTGCGATGAGAACGTAAGAGTGCCACAACAGACATAGACGATCAAACAAAGGATCAGATGATGTTGCATCTGCCATACATCCACCTTGTACAGATCGAAGGCTGTGCAAGTATT
>JACMIJ010000260.1:0-11580 GCA_014805365.1 Koerneria luziae | reverse complement strand
ACGATCAAACAAAGGATCAGATGATGTTGCATCTGCCATACATCCACCTTGTACAGATCGAAGGCTGTGCAAGTATTCAATTGATGGCTTTGGTTTACCTGCGTAGACCATAGAGAAAGCAACGGTAATAACGGGCAACTCGAATCCACGAATGACTGAGAGCAAAAGTGCGACGCACACTTGCCATCCACCAGCTCGAAAGACACGGAACAGACTTCCGTTTGTCACGCCGTCCTGCGAGGTCTATATTAAAATCGACACACCTTTCCTATCTGCTCTTCCACTTGGGCAGCGAATGTCTCGCATTCGTTTGGCATCTCGGCCATTAGAGCCGTTCGAGTAGATCTACGACTTTCTCCAGCCTGCAAGCAAAAATGTCAATTTTATGGGGCTATTTCGAAACATAACAGTACAATAAACTGCTAATAGCTAGCTGGTTTTGTTCTTTTTTCTGCCAACAAACCTGTGCGCCTCGTACGAATGCTTCTTTTCCATGAAGCCTTGAAACTGTGGAGGAGGCTGACGAAAGTCTTCGTCGTGTTCCAAGTGCACGATCAGCCGGTGTTCTGAACAGACGGAATTGACCGTTCAGCTTGGATACCGTGCGAGTGTTTCCTCTTCGTCTTCATCCTCAGTCACCGTATCTTTCACATCCGAGTTTATCTTCTGTGCTTCAACAAGTTTGGCGTATCGTCCCTGCTTCTCGATAAGTTCCTCGTGTGTTCCTGAGGACTTGGATATTGGAACTGTTCTTACCCATCTCAGCAATTCGTCCTTTGTCAAAGACGACAATACGGTTAGCATTACGAACAGTGGAGAGCCGATGTGCAATGAGGATTGTTGTTCGACCTACTGCAGCTGAGTCGAGGGCTTGTTGTACAATGCTCTCGCTCTCAGCATCCAGGGCACTCGTTGCCTCATCAAGTAAAAGAATCTACAAATATGAATAATAACTATTGGTGGCCATGTTAAATATGATTCCTTCGACGAAGAACTCACCCTTGGATTCCTGGCTAGTGTACGTGCGATTGCAATTCTCTGTTTTTGTCCTCCGGATAGTTGAATTCCACCATCTCCGATCATCGATTCGTACATCTGACAGAATGTCACAAGTATTATCACAAACCATGGGAAGTTTTGTGATAAAGTCATGGGCATTGGCCCTTCTGCAAACGTCTTCCATCTCCACTGGGGTGATATCCGGTCGACCCATTCGGATGTTCTCAGCGAGTGAGTCATTGAACAGAATCGGCTCTTGTTGCACAATGCCAACGGTGTTACGCAGCCATTGAATGTTAAGATCTCGCACATCAACGCCGTCAACCAACACCTGCAGACCAGTCATTCTTCTCCAAGCACAACAATGACAGTATGGCAGTTCGAGAATTCTTACCTGTCCGCGTTCCGCTTCGTATAACCGTGTCAACAGTCCTACAGCAGTTGATTTTCCGCACCCACTGTGACCAACAAATGCGATTGTCTCTCCTGGTTCGATTGCTAATGTAAAACCATCCAGGACCTAAGAAACTGTTAGTTATGCAGAATTTCTCACCTTGGCCGTTTTTCGTGTTGGATAACGGAAATGAACATCGCGGAACTCGATCCTTCCCTTGGATTCTCGAGGGCTCAAACCAGCCTTTGAATACGCATCTATTTTAGGAATCTGTAATAAAAGATGTTGATCTGTGGCTGGGTCTGAACCCGATCGATCGTCTTGTAGACAGCGGCGGCGGCCACACGCGCATTGAGGATCACCATGAGTTGGGGTGAAATGAGACCGAGGAAATAGGCACCGATCATCATGGACATGACCACGGTGAACACAACTCCCGGCGCAGGCACTGCTCCCACTCGAAGCAGATATCCTCCATACCTGATCACGTATGTTCCTTCTCTTTGATCTACTCACAATAGTCCGCATCCCATGTACGTTTGTAAGATAAGGAAGAACAGTCCTCCGAACAATCCACTCCAGAAGCTCTTTCGAAGAGCATGCTTGCTTCCTTTCTTCAACTCTTTGCCATATCTGCCAAAGAGTTTCAAGGGAGACACTCCCACCTATCGACCATTTCCTCTTGTCCATTGAATGCCTGTACAGTCCTGACTCCGAGAACGGCTTCTTCTGCCACTGCCCCGGCCCGTCCCACGTCCTTCAGCTCTTTGGCCGTCGTCGCTGCGAGTTTCTGAAGGGTGCTATCAGGGATTTGTGCTTACTCTGGACATGATGCTCATGCAAATGCAGCTGCAAGGGGCGACGAGACTCATGAAGAGCGCAAGACGCCATTCGATCACAAATGAGAGAATGAGCGAAGCCATGAACATGGAACATCCACGGATCAGCAGACCCAATTTGTCCCCGACTCCCTCTCGGATCCGCTCCATATTACTGGAAAAGACCATGAGAGAAGCGTTCAATTACGTACTCGTTCAGTTGTGTGATGAGTGCGCCCGCGTGTTCTTTGTCATACCATCCGGCATTTTGCCGAAGGATGGACTTGATGAACGCTTCCCTCATACGACCCATGCATCGGGAACAGACTCGGTCGAAGCAGTAGTACTGGAACAGTCTCAATCTGACACTGTACTCTATTCCATCCTACACCTTCTCATTCAATACGTACCTGTAGGAAGTTGACAATGATGATGAAAACCCCGAGGCCGAGGTATATGTACACATAATCGTACATGCTATAGAGCAGTTCATAACTGTCTGGAGGATACTGTAGCATGAGGTTGAACACTTCTCCGGAGATATACGCTAGCATGGGCTAAATAATAGAGTCGTTTTTATGGGATGCTGCGTACCTGAGCGACCCCACTGATGATCGCCCCCAAGATTCCCGCGCCAAGTAGAAACAACTCGAATAGTCCACAGTACCGAAACTGAAATGTGACAAAGATGACATACCCTCACATATTTTGGATGGCTTTTTTATTGTGCACATATGAATATAAGTTGCATACCAGATCCAAGAATGGCACTGGGCGGACTTTGAGTGTTTCGCGTGCGAGATCGCCTCTGAAGCCGTATTAGAGGGCATATAAAGTACCTGCACAACAAGTAGTTGATGAATTTGTCCATACAGGACCTTTCCACTGGCTTTTCTGGCCCTTCATCGTCACTATCGTAACCAGCCTGAAAGGATTTTAGCTATGATTCGTTTGAATCAACTATTATAGTTAGAAAGAGAGAAGTCGTCATGCTAAGACCCACCTCTGCGTCCACGCGAGACTCTTTCATTTTGGACATGTTAATCTACGTATCTGAAAAAAATAATGGTAATAAAGATAAAGCGAATCGAACGAGGAAAGAAGCATATTTCACCATGGAAGTGTTTCGGCTTTGGACGGCATTTTTGAAGCTACAAAGATAACTTAAATAAATTAAAATGACAACTTTGAAATAAAGCTTACATCGGAAGCTCAGTTCTCGTTTTTGATAAGTCTATTCATGAGAAAATGGACAACAATAAGTTCTAATAGTTAAGGGAGGAAATGACGGGAAAAAACGACAGAAAGGCGCGATAGGAGAAGGTTCGGACTGATCACATATACTTTTATATCGGCATTTGCATCAAATTATATCTCGGAACAGTTGGAGTTTCTGGCGGGCGCGCCTTTTCTATGCCCGTCATAACTGGCAACAGTCGTATCACAGAGTGAAGATACGCAAATTGTAAGCAAGATTTATGTGTTCCAGTCAGTGCATATTGGCAGAACAGACAATCCATCTCTGCCAAATGGCATTGCGAGTTTCCAGATAAGGGAGCAAATGGTTATGTCCGCAGGTTGATCGGAAGTTGCATAATGGACTTCTTATTCGATATCTCTTTCCATCTGTTGTGCAATTACTTCCACCGAATGCTTCACGTGAATTCCTATCGTGATTTTCTGTTCCGCAGATCACTGATATGTGTGAGCAATTTGTCCGTGACAGTCGGCACAAAAGAGGTCTAACTCGGGGCGGAATACGGGGGACCGACCTGTTCCGGCATCCGAACTGCTGTACACAAACACATATCAGTCATTTATCAGCACAATTCGAACCCGTAATGATGAAGATCGTTGAGGAAGGACGTGAGCACTGGCAACAGAAGTCGTGAGGTATAATACATGCAAGGGCGGGCCTCTTCCCTCCATGAGGAGCCTTGGAGGGAATAAGATCACAGAAAGAGGGGATCACTCGTATGGAGAAGACGTCGAGGAGCATGTCACGTGAAGTCATAGTGTAGACTGCGTGGTGACATGGAGTACCGAAGAAAAGGATCATCGGGAAGATCGGACATCTCCATCAAAGAATTCTTCCGTTCCACTAAAAGGTCTCTCTCTTTGGTCGGGTGTTCGCCTTATCACTTGTCCTTATCATCCTATTTGCATTCAATGGCTAGACTTCGTCACTACCAAATATCAGTCAACATAAATTCCAAAAGCAGCCGGCAAGAGCAAAGAATCACTGCACATTGGTGGTATATCTCTGGCCAGCTGAGGTATCTTTCCAATTCCCATTCGCTCTTCGAATGCAATGATTGCCTCGTTGTGCCTCTTGATACGTTTTGTTGCAAGAGGCAAAAAATGTCTTGAAAGGAATTGCACCCAGCCAGGTGGCTTATTTGGACACTCTGTCTGTCCTCTCCATTATCAGTTTGGGACCAATATGCCTCATCTGAGTCCCTTTGCTCCTCAAGTTTCAACACATTACAGCCAATAGACGTGTTGTTATGAAAGAATGTGTGAAGCCAAGTGACCACTCGTGCTAATGCAGGACACTGGAGAATTGCTCTCGCAGGTGACAATTGTTCCGAAATACGGGTTCATAACGCATTCTTTTTTCAAAAGGTAGGTCGTTTCTTGCTTCTCCTTCCTACATCAGAGGAAGGCGAACGTTTTTTGGACTT
Organism: Koerneria luziae; assembly: GCA_014805365.1. Classification (NCBI taxonomy): domain Eukaryota; kingdom Metazoa; phylum Nematoda; class Chromadorea; order Rhabditida; family Neodiplogasteridae; genus Koerneria; species Koerneria luziae. Next base: position 6,685 of record JACMIJ010000260.1, on the reverse strand, counting down.
TGTAAGTAAAAAGGGGGGTACCTTGTTGTGAGTGCACAAGTGTACTGCTCTCGATCGAATATCGTACTCTCGAATCTTTAGATGGACTACAGAATTGTTGGAGGATACAAGCCAGTACGAGAAGAATTAGAGCAACAGATAGCGAGAGAACCGCACAGAGAAGAACCTTCTCTTTGTTTTCTGAAAGAATGGTGGCCACCGGGATCGTACCTCGTAGGAATCGCCAGATCATAACAAGATCGTGTCCGATTCCAATGGCGTTCGCACCAACAAGATGCTGATCCGGAATCGCGGGAGGTTCCGTCGGAGTCGGAGTCGTTCGCTCAATGAAGGAAGCTGAGGATTGTCCCATGATAGTTGTCACTCACCGTCATTCACAGCAGCGGACGTATCGCGATGCGAGGAGGATGTCCCTTCGGTGGCCATCAACAGAGGTTCATCGTCATCCTCAACATGTGTTTTCTGGTCGAAATTGTGGTATCCTTCGTCATGGGACAATTCATGCGATCCGTCGGTGAAGATGTCCGATTCCTCGAACGAGGAACCCGATCCCTCGTGATATTCCTGGAGAACAAAGACGCTTCAGTGGTAACACAAATATTTCGACGGTGTGTTTCTTATAGTCTCGTCTATTTTGCATATGAGCACTGCTAGCAAAGCCATTCTAACAATAAGTTGTTATACATAATAATTCACCTTGAGAGTTATCTGCGAAGGGAGTTCACCCTTGATAGCTTCTTCGGAGAAGACTTCCTCGTTCACTGGAATGGATTCCATCTGTTGCTTTTTGGTATGAACACTGTGTTGCAGAAATGTATCCGATATCTGGTCTTATGTAATGGTTGGCAGTTGCCATCAACCTGTGGATGGAGTTGTCCGTGTTCACCCACCACACATGAAGATGATGTGCAGATATGCGGGGAGACTGGGTGGACAAGCCCGACCGAAGAAATGGTCGGTGACCGATAGCGAACATTGCCGCTGTGCATGACATCGCGATACCACCTTCCCCAGCACGTCGCGAGTGCAGTCTGCAAGTACTCCCATCCATTGCCTGACTTCTTCCGCTAGACTAATCCGCAGTGGAACACCAAGAGTCATTTCGATGGGATATAAAGGAACAGGGAGCAGACTTGGACTAGCAACGGAGGAAGGAGAATGGAAGATGACTACACCCTGAGTGGAGATTGGACTACATATGAAGCCGAGTATTCGAGGAGGACAGAAGGCCTTTAATGGGTCAACCATTCAAACAACAACATCAGGCTCATTTTGACAATGCCGTTCTTATGTAAATTATTTTGCGATGAGCTGCCGGATGCTGCATTTCCTTTCTGTTGTTTGTCCGGATCCGACATGCCATGGAAAGAAGAGATGGAAACGTGGAAAAGTAGATGAAGAGGAAAAACATTCATCATGGATGATATTCCAGACGACTGTGTTGTACGGATAAACATAATCCAATGGCAAAAGTTGACGAAGAGAGAGAGAGAGAGAGAGAGAGAGAGAGAGAGAGAGAGAGAGATACGGCTGTAAGAGGACACAAGAGAGACCAGAAGAACAGCTGCAAGAGGATGACAGCTATTGCACCATCTTGACAATCATCGTCACCTGTGGAGAGCAGTCGCTTGGGTGGCGCCGGACAGTGCGGTGGCTGACCACGGGAAGTCCGGCCGTAGACCGCCGAGTAGACCGCAACCCGTTTCCCCTCTCGGCATTCCAATTGCATCTCAGAGTCAGCACAAAACGACTCTCCGTCGAAAGAGACTGAAGATTAGCCATTGAAGAAATTGTTATTAACATGCTGAACGAGACAATAATGTCTCATAATAAGGCACCTGGGCGACACTTGTAGCTCATCTGGAGATACTTGCTGGTGGATGGACATGGGTCCTCTTCGAAGGTAGAAGCGTCTACGTATATCGTGCACTTTCTCCTTTTATCACACAATTCGGACAACCTCTGAAAGTGCTTCTTTTCCTCACTTGGTTTGTGATCGGAGCTCCGATTCAAATGGATTATACGGACAATATATCTTCTGAAGAGAGTATGAGGAATGAGAATAATTGCCAATTGATCTCATGGTGTTTCAAATATTCGGCGTGGATTCGATTTGGGATATGAGTCTGTGTTTCTTCCGTTATTCCCCTCAACACCCCGAGAGCCATCCGCTCTTTGTCTCCTTATTTGAGATGACCACGCACACAAACCATGGCGTGATATGTTCAGCAAATACTTGTAGCTACAAGACCCGCCCCTCTTTCCTCTTTTTGATCTACCCATATCTCAGATTCACACGTTAGCTGTCAGTCACAAATGTTGCCGGGAAATAGATTCATGTTCGAAACTCGGTCCCGATCGAAATGCGGTCATTTGGGCAGTAAAAGGCAGTGAATGCCGATGATCGGCTCAAATGTACTGACCGATTGGGCGTGGATCACGTCACATGTGGAATCGTAGAATGGACGGGCAGATGGACGTCCTTCCCTTTCGGGGCACAGCTGACTCACCGGCACGACTCGGCCATAGAACCCCGTCTCCACCTAAACACAGAGGGTCACCACCCTTGCGTGCTAAGACTGCCAGTGAATCAGCCAATTGGCAGAGAAAACAAATGGGCTCAGCTGGAAGCAAGAGAAGTGCCAATGAGGGGCTTCGATGTGTACCTGTATATGTGTATTCTTCGGACATTGGAGTGTCACTCTTTCTCCATCACATGCTTGTACTCGATTCGAACGAAGAGATTCATCCATGAGAGCTAAAAGCAATTTTTCCCACGGACACAAGCAAAGATGCTTTGCCTGGAGCGTACATGTAGCGTGCAGCCAGAAACATGTCAGGAGCTAACAATAAAGCGCGCAAAGTATGGTTTTCATAGTCCAAGCAGTAGCTTCTTGTATACATACGTTACATCGAAGAACGCACTGTGATCAGCCCTTAGCAGTGAACTCTGTCAAAATAGAAGCTGGCAGCCATGCCATCCATACATGATATCCCGCACTCACCACTCTTCTCTATCAGTCGCTTGCCTGAATAATTAACGTGTGGTAGTTGCATCTCTTTTCATCGCATTCATTTTCTCTCATTTGCCTGTTATGGGGTGGTTATGGGGTGGTTCCCATGCCTCCTCTTGGCCCAAGAACGGGATTTCCGGTGCCGCCTCAGCCTCCGGTGATCTCAATGTGACCTGATCGGGCCAATTTGGGCACCTTGCGATCAATTAGGCAGCCGGGTGTCGATGTAAGGGGAAAGAGCATGTGTTCATGGATAGCATCACTACAGCCAGATCAGTTGCAATTCCGACCAACTGGCCATGTCATCCACTCGAAATGATACTGCCAGGGATGCTGGAGGTGGCGAGCTGCCATCAACCATAGGTTGGCACATCTGCCACTTCCCGCGTAATGCGTGGAGGTGTGATTGGAAGCTCGAAATGAGTGAGGAACTGACAGCGATAACCATTCCACTCTTCGTTTTCTCAAATCTTTTCCCCTCACTTGCATCCAATGAACCAAGAAAAGTGCTTCCCAAAACGACCAACCAGAAGAATGTGTCTAAGGAATGCCGTCCCCTCAACAACAACCTTCTGCCTCAAAAAGAATCCAATGAATAGGAACAATTTTCACCTGGACGGGAAACAAGAGTGAAGCTGTCACTCGAAGACATGACAACGATCAAACACACCCAAACAACACGCAACCTACCATCGATGACTGCTTGTGGATCGGGAACGGCATGTACAAGTAGGCAACAAACTCCTACCACGACCACCCTGATCATCAGGCACATCCGACGACAAGCTGTGCCCGCCCACCCAGACACAGTCTGTGGGCGGAGACTGCTTCTTGCTCCTACTTAATTATAAAGGGGCGGAGTCAATGAGAGATGGTCATTGCATGGCTGAATGGCATCCAATAACAACTTCTCCTTATTAGTCAAAAAGAATCTGAGAATGAAAGGGGAGACGTCCTGCACCTCTTTGCCCACCCCCCCCCCCCACTTCCCTTCGGAAAATGGGAAGCAGTGGGGATACCTCTCATAGTATGAGGAGAGCTTGCTGTTTACAAACACCGAAATTACCCATGTACATTTCAGCACACAACACCCCGAGGCGATTAGAGCTCTCGATTAAGCAATCCAATGATGGCCAGAGAATATCTACCCAACTAATTATTCTGCCAGAGGAACACTAAAAGCACGAGAAGAGGAATAGTCGCATGTCAAGAGGATACTCCCTCCACATCCGTACAATGACTATTATACGAATCTCCCTCATGGACTGTCCATTTCCCTACACTTCCAGAGTACCCTGTTCCATCCTCGAATCCATTGCAGAGCACGGCACCCCACAACGACCCTAACAACCCACTCTATTATGTACAAAGAAGACGTCTTCAGTCTACAAACTTTTTAGTCCCATCCAAAAACATACTTTTTTTGGCTAAAAAGACGGTATCCTCTGTTGATTCATGCATAATACTCGTTTTAGTGAACAATGGGAACACTTTCAACTGTGGAAAAGTCACACCGCCTGTGGAGTTCGAATTCAGAGAAGCTTATCGTTAGCCAACTGGATTCCGTATTGCGAAGCTCACTTATCCCATCGTCTTTCTCATAATTGTCAACACCTCCAGATGTTCCAACACGTGTCCCCCTAGTAAAGGCGATCATGGCGTCGTTTATAAAAAAAAAAGCACCCATGGCACAACACGAAGGGTAAAAGACTATACATATTACAAAATATAACGGAGGCTTACAGCCAGAAACAGTAGCGTGAGGCATATGGTGAATGTTAACAAAGAACATAAATAAGGAATGCCTAAGGCTCATTTCGACTTCTTCTGTAGATACGAAACATCGAAGGCGAAAATGCCAAAGTGTTCACAGAGTTGACGGACCTGAACATAAAAACATTTTGGAGTCTCCTTGCCTTGCTTTGCAAGTAGTAAGAACTGCATTGCATAAATGCTATATTAATACCAATGTTGTTTGTAGATGCTAATTTATATGGTATTATCGTTAATTTAGGTCACTCTTCATTCGAATACAAGTATTTCCTATACTTCTTCATGATCTTCAAATTAGGAAATGCGCATGTACTCGGTGAGCGAGGACATTCTGATGCTCTCCTTCTCATCCGCCCTTTTTGGATTCTCCGGTGGCCGTCCGTCTGCCATGGGAGCCTATCTCCACCTCAACCTGCTTCTTCTTTCGGCCACACTCTGGTATCTGCCAATACAATTGGAGCCGTTTCCCTCATCAATCGTGAACCGACAGGACAACCGGAGAACACTCGGATCGACAACACGATCCCGTGATCGACCACAATTTCGTGACGAGCTGCCGGATGCTGCATTTCGTCGACCATACGCGATTCAACAAGAGTACTTATTTGAAGAAATGGACTGATCGTGTAAGTGTATCTCGCACTAACCACTTCCCTCATTCCCACGCGCCTTGCCAGTTCATAATTTGAATAAGCAGACTGACCACGCAGACTCCGTAGTGAATGTGAGCGAAGAGAATGACGAGAGTCGACAATCGAAGGACCAACAATTCCGATGAAGGGACGCACACTCCCACGACGGCAGCCAGCACGTACACTCCCAGCAGACCATTCACCAACTCAGCACGAGTTGACGTCATCTGACTCACGATCAACCGACACTAAAACATATACTTCCACAATCACTTCCAGTCCCTGCACACAAATGCTCACATGGTCAGCGTTGTAATGAAAGGTTCTTCTGCCTATTCAACACCTTTCTCCTAGAAGGAAGAAATGAGAGAAAAGAAGGGAACGAGAATGAGTGACATTTGGAGAACACTCACCGCTATATTCGAGAAGACTGTTCCCATAGCAAAGAAGAAACAACGTGGATCTGTGTTCAGTGACGATCCAGTAACACCCCAGAAGATGGAAGTCGCAAAGAGCGCGAAACAAGAAACAAGGGGACGGAGACCCTCGTACAGGGAAGGCTGGAACCAATGTATGACAGGTTCCGTCTACTGTACCTGCTTGAGCGTCTTCTTCTGATAACACTCATTGATGTTGATCAGTGATTGGACGACCGAACCAATACAACACACTGCAAATATATCAAACTGTAATCCAACGTTCAATGGCATGAGAAATGAAAAGAATGCGTACGATAGAAGCTCGATTCGAACACATCTGCAAACGTTGCGAAGGAGAACACATGGAACTTGAACCACTCGTACCCGACATAGTATGTGAACAGGTACACGAATACGAGGCCCTGCAAGAATCAAGTTGGCATACAGGTCTGGCAGTAAAGCAATGACCAAAACATGTTTAGCTAATTAAATAATAACCTGCATGATTTTTACTTTTTTTCACGGACGATTGTTCTCACTGACAAGGGAATGTCGCGAACTAAGGTCAACGTTTCGGGAAGGGATAAGTGTGGTTATATAGTGTTTTGAACGGTGATTACGACCATCGACTTCAAAATTGCCAACGTTGCCTCTGGGAGCCACATTTTGGTCGCCGAAGTTGGCGCGGGGACCCAGTTGACAGCACATTGAGTGCTCGAATGCGTAATCACCACCTTATTGACGCAAGCCGCGGTAGGATATCGTGGTGTAGCGGTGTGCGTGCTACGTGTACCAGCAGAAGGTCCGGGGTTCGAATTCTTTTGCACACCATTACTTTTTGCCGCAT
>JACMIJ010000259.1:0-23462 GCA_014805365.1 Koerneria luziae | reverse complement strand
GCTTTGTTCCTTTCGCTTTTTGCGAAAACCAGCACAATGACAAATGATTTGGAGAGAGTTACTTACTTATTGGACCCTTGGGGATTCCTGAAAACGTGATTCGAAAAGTTCCTGAATCAGGAATGGCGCGCGAAATTCAAGAAGTTCCAAAATGCAATTAACGGTTCTAATAACACACAGTGTTTGGATCGTTTGTTTTTGTGTCGATCCGAAAACACATCATCTTTGTACTTTTGAAAGCTACTTTGTCCAAATATGCAAACGAAGCAACGATTGCGAAAGGTTGTGAAGCAGAATGTCATCTTATTGTTAGACATAAAGAACACACTTGTTAGGAGGATTACATATGTAGTACATTTTGACAAGGAAGTTTAGAAAGTTGTATTTGCGAATCTCGGTTTTTCCTCTCTCCAGACATCCAGTCTCCTGGATTTCATATGTACATTTTGCGTGCTCACATCATGTTGAGACAGCGGAACTTCCATCGGTCTCAAATTTGCATATTTCTTTGTTTTTGAGAGAGAAGACTTTGTAACCGTATGCAAATGAGGTGCTGTAGTCCCCGAAATTTTAAGTAAACTTTGTAAAAGGGCGAGAACCACGGCGTTTACCGCATCTTCCCAATGCCTCTAACAATAAGATTGTGGGTTGAATAAGATCACTACAGTAATACGATTCAATCTGTGTCATAACATTATTTTCGTTTACCGTACCCCGCTCGTCATCAGGTTGCGGTATACAGTGCCAGCTTTATTCTTTTGAAAATATCTTTTGCTTAAATATGTATATAAATGAAGTTACACAGAAAGATAACCCTCAATTTTGATGGGTTTATTCACTGTTTATTGCTGCAGTGTTATAAACCCTCAAGGGCCTTTCACGCTTATTTGACGTTTTTCTCTGAGTATTAGCGACTGTGAGATACAAAGGAAACAATATACAGTTGCGTCAATGGCATCAATGGTATCACGAACATTCTCCATTCCACTGATGTAATACAATATTTTTTCCAATGTCTGGCCCACGAGAAGCCGTTCACATAAGCCAACTACTCATTTAATGAGTCCATGTGGCACACGTATTATCCAATATATTGCCCTAAGCCAAGCCCATTTTGGGAATTATTTAGGCTTATTCGGGGTACAGACACAAGGAAATCTGTGCCATAGCCAATGAAAGTTAATGCGATCGTGGAATTGGGGGTACGGTATATAATGGGAAATGGCAGTAATTTGGCTTATGAACGTTTGTAAGCCCCTCTGTTATTCCCAGTAACCTTTCCAGTAATCCTTTACAGTAGCCCAGTGTAAAAGAGCACTGAAAACAGCTTACTGGAAACAGAACGATTATTTAGCTACCGAGGCAAGCGAACAAAATTCTATCTTTGGGTATGTTCTAACACACAACCCACAGTCTCGTAAGCGTTTGCCTTTGAAAGCCTGATCTTTAAACTTTGATCTCTGAACTTTGTATAAAACAAAGTCTAGTCATACCTGCATTCGCCATATGCATACAACTTTTTTCGTCCTTTTCCCTCTCTTACATCATTAGCCGGTGTTGTAGACAAGTAACACACACATACCCGCGAGTCTTTCCCTATGATATAACATTGTAGTACTCGTATATATGTCACAGTAGGAATCTGCTATTTCTGGGATATAAAGAACCGTGAGAACTTTCCGAGGAACGCAGACATTGTTGCGTTTGTGCTTTGAAACGTTTATGGAGTGTTATTGTTAGGCCTATGAAAGCCTGTGTACTTAGTGTTACACAACAACAATATACTCACAGAAAAAAAACCCTGAATTTTGAGGGTTTAGTGGTGTAGCACAGTGGTGTAGCGGCGCCACGCAGTAGACCCGGGTTCGATCCCCGGCACCGTCCCAACCCAACCAAGGCGCTATCCCTCCGGGGTCGGCAATTGGTAGTGATATTCACGAAAGTAAATAGGTCTGGCGAAAAGGTTGGGCAACTCCGGACTTAATATGCCCCACGTGTCCCGGCCTCTTCTGGACCCCCCGCAGGCGAATAGGCCTTGATTCGGGAGAACTTTACTTTACTTTGAGGGTTTTATTCGCTGTTCCCTGCTGCAGTGTTTTAAGCCTCATTTTTTGAACTGAATGTAGTTTATAGTCAACATCTTTAACAAGGGTGAGAATGAAGGTTATAAACTCTCAAGCACCTTTCAGGCTTATGTATTTGAGGCTTGTTTTTCTCTGATTGTTTTTCTGATTTTCATGTTCAGAACAAGGATGAACAGAACGAAGGTGACCTTGGCATTTCTAAATAGATCAGTGCGAAACATAAATATAATATCCTTTGACCGATAACAGTTCATTTCAACATCCTGCGAAATTTGAACGTCCTGTTTCCAGTACACAGTTTCCGACATTCCGTATGTTAGTCATTATTAAGAAATATGCTTGGTGCGAAAAAGAATAGATTTAGAACGCCTCGAAGATATAATATTTCAACGTATAAAACTAGGTACTATGAACCCGCGGTAGCAACATGCTGCTTAGTACTTACTGGTAAAGTTACGTTCTTTCGAATCAAAGCTTATTCACCGAGGAGGCCGGGACTACTATAATTCAATGAAACATATGAAACTAGCATGCTGAATTTAATTAGCGTATTACTGTAAGAAGCTGATTCAACCTTATTATTTTTAGAGTGCAGCGCTGTGGGTTTGAACTGCGCGTACAAGCAGTGACGACATTATTTCCTTATTGTTAGCAATTATAATACAACTGTTTTTTGTTTGTTTCAAAAGCTGTTGAGAATTACGCGCAAAGTATAATAGTATTAGACGGAATTAGCAAGTTACAACGTAACTACATGTAACGTTTTGCGCTGTGGTTTTGTTTACATAGAACAATGTTTATCTAAAACTGTTACACAACATTTTACTTCCGCCGGTCTACGGTGCCTCAGTTACATACAACTACAAAGGTCTCTGGAACAATGAAATATGCAAATTTGAGACCGGTGGAAGCTCCACTGTCGCGAAATGTTGTGATTATACGTAATGCTTGATGTCAAGTTCTCTTATTGTTAGGAAGATTTTGGATCCTCGTTGCCCGGCTAACAAATTAGAAAATAATCGGATTCGTAACAAGTTGTGACAGTTCTGCATGATCACGGGAAGCCTGACAAAGTTCACAAATATCCCGCTTTTTCTAGAACGTTCAGATTTATCTCAGTAATAAGATTATCGGCATTCGCAGTTTCTTCCCGTTAGTAAAAAAGTCATTCCAACAAACATTGAATTTTGTCTGGAAGCTATGTATACAACTTTGTCATCTTACAGAGTAAAAGGTAAAGGTAAAGTTTCTTCGTTATCAGGGGGTTACTCGATAGGGTATCTTATCGATTGAAATATTTTACAGAGTAGTGCACTTTTATAACTTTACAACCTAATTGTAGGACAGACAGCCCATATCCAAAAAGAAAGTAATTCCCTGCCTTTCCCGTCTGGAAAAACAAGCAACAATGAGACAAAAACACCGAGACAATGCTGTAAACAGGCAATTTCTCGTCTTCTCTTTCGTTGTTATGCCTGCCACCCGCTAATATCTTCCGTCTGCAGAACAAATCTTACTGAAATTTGCTTGTTTTTCGGGATTTGGACACTTTTCCTGTTTCTGGAAACTTTTTTCATATACTATTGACATACTTGACTCCGTTCTGTACAAGTAACCTGTCACTGTGTAATCGTATCTTATTGTTAGGTTTCTTTTCAATTATAAAAACTTGCTGAAGTATTCAACTATATTTTTCGCAAATCTAGCCTACTTCACTAGCTTGTAAACCTGTGCTGAACTGTGAAAAGCTTGTATACGCTTACAATGTTAAAAATATAACGACAGTCGGATATTTGCACAGAACGGAGTCAGATAAGTGGTGACATACATGATGATGACAAAGATATAATGAAATATTTTCCAAGAATGTAAAATGTAAAATTAATCAAATTGCAAAGAAAGTATTGAACACTAATATCCGGAAACAACTTTCTCCACATTTCCAAATTACGAGATATTTTCGTTGCAGGATACGTAAGCAGACAGCAGGGTTTCCTGGGGCTTTCTTTTTTGTAATATCATATTACTTGCATAGTTAGGCAATACAAATTGTACATACATCCTGCATAGAGAACAAAAACGTTGGAATTACGCACATGTTAGGCACATAATGGTTTTGTTTATTTCGTTTGGAGAGCTTGAACTGCATGATTAAGGTTTTACACCATATCCAAGGCAACAGTTTATCTATCGCAATATTTCTTCATTGCGAAATCGTATCAAAAAAACTGTATCACAACGTGTTGATTTCACCGTTCTACAGTACCTCGTTTGCATATGATCGCAAAGGATTCACATACGAGAACAAAGCAATATGCCTTGAAATTTGAATTAATAATTAAATAAATATGCAAATTTTAGAAATTGAACTTCCTCAACATAATAATAACAATAAGAGAACGTAACAGATCGTAAGTGATGCATAACGCATCAAAGCCTCACATTCCAAGTAAGGACTTTTGTTATTACTTTTTACGCTATCCTACAATAGCCTCAAAAGGTTGTCATTTGTGTTCATTCAAGTGTGATAGTTGTTTTGAATCGCGATTATTCAACCTTAATAAATATTTTCGTATGATACTTTGTAACTTTTGACTTTGTAACGTTTCAAGAATCTTATTTTGAGGAAGGGTTTATTCTATTATTAGCATTTCTTTACTTCTGACTTGTTGTTAGGAAGCAGCAGCACAATGGAGTAAATCAACCTTGGTGTACTTAGCTTGCGCCATACTACACTCGAGGAGAAAAACATAAGGCAAGCAAAGGCCGGTTTTTGATGCGTTAGGTAATATTATTGTTAGGAAGCTTCTCGGAAGTTTGGCACACAAGCTTTTCAGTCGTATGCTGTAGAAATAAACGAAAATATTGCCCAAAAATTTCAAAAAAAAAAACGAAATATGTCCTAAATACGTTGAACGTTTTGTTAGAAACTTTGTAATATGTAATATTGTTGATGTATTTTAAAAGTATCTGACAAAACACCATTGATTGTGATAACAACTTTACAAGAAACGTACTACCTAACAATGTATTATAGAAAGTAACGTTTTTTCCTGCATACAAGCATTGTTGAATAGAAAAATAAATAGCTTTACAAAAACAAAATACAAATACTAAACAAAGTAGTGTTCATAGCTCGGTCATGCGTCCCGTGTCCCAGTACTCCGTTTTGAAGTATCAACAATCCGTACAATTCATAAATTATTGGCTAACTACACAAACAATTGGATATTGTTCCCCGGAATTACTGAATACGAAAACAAGCTGCTCGTGCTTAGCCATGGGACTAATATACGATTATTGTGTATATAGTGTTGTAATATATAATATGTTGTATAGTATGCTGTTATATTAAGTTAAAATGCGTATATAATAGTAAAAATCTTACAATTAGTAAGTTCTGTTGCTTCTGCAAAGAAAAAAAACTTTACTGTATTGTACGCAAAATGTAACTTCTGCCAGTGTACCGTACCTCATTTGCATACGAAAACAAAGGTTTTATTTTCGTATGCAAATCAGGAGAGACATGCAAATTTATGGCGGAAGCTGAATTGCCTTGAAATGACGCAATGAGTGAAAATTTGCAAGAAACAAAAAAAACTGGTGTCTCGTGTCGTTCGCTGTTCCCGTTACAATTAGGAAGACCTAATATATGGGACCACATTAGACGAATTGGCTCTTCTGTTGTTGTGGTGGCATGCATTTGAAAGTTGCAATGGCCGAAATAAGAAAAGCGAACAGTGTTAGCGTTCTTATGACTAAAGAAGGAGTGAACGCACTTTTTTTAAACGTTTTCTGATTCTCACCACTAACAGTAATGCTGTAAGGAAGAAGAAGAGCGAGTGAAACCTTCTTGTAATAGTATGCAAACGAGGCACAGCAGCCAAACGAAAACAACAAGCTGTGATTACAAGGAAGATGGCGTTTTGGCTTCACCGACAATAAGAGTGTTTCAATAAGGCATTTTTTTCGAGCTCTGGATGCTCTGCGCTAGTACGATCGTATGATTATCTTTTTCGCACACTGACAACAATAATCGCGAATGCAGAGCATTTCAGGCGCTGCCCAATATAAGAACCGCCTGGATAGAAACCCTAGAACAGTACTCACTAATTTGGTTATCCTTTGTCCGAGGGTTCTTATCCAGGCGGTTCTTATTCTTGCATACAGAGACAAAAATTGAGCACAAAGGAACATTTAGGGTTCCCGGGAACCCTATTCGCACTTGGATGGCTTCCATTAATGCGATTGTTATCAATCACAAGCCTTGTAATCAATTGCCTTGAAGATAAACATCATTATTCGTATTAATATGCAAATTGTAACCCGGCTATCTAATTGTAAGAATTGCTTCAAAAGTTGCGAACGGTCCTGGAAACACAAGTGAAGAAGAAGACAATATGCTCGTTAGACAACAACATCATAAGATCAACTTGTGCTCTAGCTAGCATACGGCCAAAAACGATACAAGATATTATGCTACAAAATATTTTGGTTCACGTGCAGCTTGAACGCAAGTCTTTTTCGATCAACAGAAACGAAACGCTGGAAGTGACAGCTTGGAAATGAGGAAACAACTGGCAAGGAAGCATCAACCCGAAAATACGGGATGCATTTTAAGGTGGACCCCCATTTGCGCCAACTGTTGTTATCTCCTCTAAAAACATTGTTTGTATAATATTATCGTACCATTTAGAGGTTATGGTCACCAGACTTCATTATTAATTTCAACCTTGTAGACACCAAAATGGAGCTACCAGATCGGTTGGCGCAAACTCAAAATGGGCGCAAATGGAGTCCACTCGTATTTACTATCGTGGCATTCTACCAGAATGATTCTGCACGAATACCCGACTACCAACCAGACCAAACTCGGACGGCCTAGATGGTTGGCCAAGCGCACCCAGAGGTGCCTTATCCGCTCACAATACCTGGGTATCGCGATCACAGAATGACTTGTATTAAGCCGATCAACCGAGACAAGGGAGCGCAGGAAGTTGCATTTGCTGGACAAGTTTCCAAGACGTGCGAGCCCGATATCGTCACCGTGTGCATGGTAGATCAGGCGTTCTACCAATGTGCTACGCCCCCGAATACCCGACTGTTTCTACGCATTTCAATTCGTGAACGTATTCCACTTTTGTCAGCTTCACGAGCGTGTCGCCTCCAAAGATGATCCCGTACCTGGACGAGGTTACCCGGTCAGACTAAAGAGATTAAAACCGAACCAGACAACATTCTATCTAACATAACTAGCAAGAGCATGCACCAGAAACTTCTTGCACCGGCCATAATCAAGATTGAAATTCGAACCGGCTGCGAACCCTCAACAAAGGGAAGCCATGGGAATGTCTCTAGGTTGCTCAACTATCGCGTCACGCTCTTACTGTTAATAAGTCTAGACTAATCTAGTTTAGTCTAGTTAGTCTGACAGTAAGTGCAAGCGTTCTACAGATTGTTCGTCTTGTTCACGATTGGAGAATCTTATTGTCAGAGCTAGCAATTGCTCAAATGTCTCAAAATGGCTACGAAACGCTATCGCACGTTCTAGCAATAAGAAAAGTGAAAAAAAACAGCAAAGCGTCAAACGTAATGCACGCTAAACATAATAAATACAAGAACGGCAAGAAAAGCGTGTTATTTCGCTCCATTGTTAAAAAAAGGCTCGCACCTAACAATAAGACAATCTCGCCTTTGTCATTTAAATTTGCGACAAAACACGATTACCGATCTGATATATCTTATATGCGAACTAAAAAGAATTTAAGGATTTAAGAAAAAAATATGCAAATTTTAGAGTAGTGATCTAGGATCAGCTTCAAAGCCATGTGATACCCAATAGTGCACATGATGTGCGTAAGTAATCGGCAATCGTAACTACAAATCTGGAAAACGGATGCAAAAGAAGCCAATGCGAAGTGTTCTTTTATCAATCAAATGAAACAAACTCAAACCAAGAAGAAGTTTGGCGGGAAAGTTCAAACAACCGAATACAAATCAGTTAAAGGGAAAGAAAATGTAGGAAGCGAAAAAGATATTTTCAGGTTGTCGCCAAAAGGTTGTGGAGCATGATGCCACATGACTAATTCAGATTTGTGATGATGGAAGGGGTAAAGGGGGGGGGTGGCAGCCGAAGCTAGAATCTAGGTGTCGTAACATCGCAGCGCTTCACATAGTGACTTAATTTGCATATTTAGACAGAGAGACTTTCAAACGGGAAACGACACTAACCATAACTTGTCACACTAAATGGTAACTCTGTATCCGCATGGGTCTAAAGCATGTAGAATATTTTAAGAAAAAATGAAATATTACGACAGTGGGATATTTGTATGGAACGGAATGAGATATTTAAATGGTAACGAGAGTAAGGAGAGGATGCAATATAGGATGACCCAGCGGGTGTAGCTCTCATGTTAGCCGAAACTTAAACGGGTTGCCTTGGCGTCACCAACAAAACACTTGACGTTGTGTGCATATATCATAGTTCTCATACAGACGGTTCTCTATTCAGTTCTTGGTTTCGGCTAAAGAGGAAGAAGAAGAATTCCCGCTTCATCCATGTTTCATTCCTCCTAGGTATGCTATAGTTAACTCGCATTATACTCGTAGCTCATACAAGGAAAGTTGAACACACAAATCAAATATGCACACACTACCAGGAAAGCCAACGGCCGCCACCTGGCGCGGCGTGGCGCCAGGTGGCGCCGGGCCCGTCAGGCGGAATGACCAAAACATCGCTCGTCATCCACCCCATACTAATGACTCATATCAGAACAGTAACTACGTCATCTCCAGCCGTTTTCTAGACATGGCTTTTGGGGTTTTCAAAAAGTCACGTACGCATGTTCCTAAATTTGTATGATTCCCACTGAGCAATGCATAGTGGGTGCGATCGGCGTTCTGCTAGAATCTAGGTTCTCCCCAAAAAAAGTCAACTCCCGGCGCTCACTTTCAATTCAGCCAAGACTCCAGCTTGTTTTAGAAAAGAGCACGAAAATATAATAGAAGACTGATGCGGGGCGAACATTTGAAGATTGGAAGAACGGGTATCTCACTCAGAGTAAGACAAGCCTGAAATATGCTTGAGTGTTTTAAGCATCCGACAATGAGTATTTGAAGCTTGGAAAAACAGGTATTTCATAGCGTTGGTCTAACGTACCTCATTTGAAGACAAACACACAAGAATTTCAAGAATGAACAAGTAAATATGCAAATTCAAATTGTTAATCTAGGAATAGCTTCAATTCGCTTTGGTTAGCCTAAACTAACTGAACAAATGGGCTTTCTGCACTAACAATAAGCTAGGTATTATCTTCTTGTTAGTGATTGCAGTTAAGAAGCAATCACTAACAATAAGATGATGAATTACAATGGAATCGTGAAGAACTTGAATACGCTAGCAAGAACTTTAACATACAACGACAGTCTTGATATTCGTTCAGAACGGGGTTATATACTCAAATGCGATCAGTTCTACAAGCCTATGAGGCTAACATAAACTGCGAGAAACTTGAATGCGTTAGCACAAAGTTGCACATACAGCGACAGTGTTACGGGCATATCTGACTTCGTTCTGTACAAATATCCGACTGACTGTCACTATATATTCGGTTCCGTCAGCGTAATCAAGTATCTCACAGTTCAGTGTTCGCTCACAAGCTTGTGAAATGGTATAGGATTACGAAGAATGCGAATACTTGGGCAAGTTTGCGTAATTGGAAAGAAACCTAACAATAAGATGTTACCATACAGTGACAGTCGGAGAATTGTACAGAACGGACTTAGGTGTGCCAATAGTACACAGCATGTTGATACCAGGTCTACAGTACCCGGTCTACAATACCTAATGTGCATACATACAATAACAAACTTATCACTTTCTATGACAAAGATATATGCAAATTTGAGACCGGCCGAAGGCGATAATCGTGCAAAACGGATATTCCAATGGAATCAGCTTTACAAGCTTATGAGGCAAATATAGTAAGTAAACTGCGAAAAAACTTGAATAAGTCATTGAATATAATGAATAGTATTATATTATTGTGACTATTGGCAAAATGTTGAATAAGCAGCGACAGTCGGGGGGCGATTCGTGCAAAGCGAAGTCATACATTCGAAAACTACCAGTTTTACAAGCTTGTGAAGCAAACATGAATGCATTTGCACAAAGTTACAGTCCACTGCATGTGCTTCTGCGGTCCGGTCCAGAGTACCTAATTTACATATAATAACAAAAGTATCACTATTATAAAGATATATGCAAATTCAAGACCGGTTAAAGGGAGATATTCGTGCAAAACGGAGTCGGATATTCCAATGGAATCTCCTAGCAAGCGCCCGCAGTGAATATGGAATGCGCATGCCGGGAAACGTAGCACGTAAGACAATCGCCTCGGCCAAGCACATGGCGAAGGAAAGGGTACATTAGGTTCAAAAAAGAGCGACAATGTGAAAATACATTAAAAGAAGGTTTGTCATAAGTAAATTATGTAAACCTCTGTACCCCCGGCCCATTTCCGCTGTATAAACTCCTCCACTGTGATATTTACAACCCTAATGATTTTTGAACTTTTACAACCTCTTGTGCTATGTATAATGGGTTTAATAAACATATGTATATGTAAATAAAGATATAAATAAAGAAGGTGCACAATGGCGTATTGGTGGAATTTGCCGTTTTGCTGTTTTTCTATATAGATGGTGCTCGTGAGGATACACCATGCTGAGAGAGTGCAACTTCTGCCCGTCTAAAATATGAATATTCTTTAGTTGCTGTGAGAAAAGGCTTTGTTGTCGTATGCAAGTGAGGTTCTGTAGACGAAACATCCTGCTGTGATTCAAAGAATAGAGGCAATGACATATTGTTGGGATTTGTCGCTTTTCGTTGTTTTCTCTTAGAATCGTGCACGTGACAAGGAAATGGCATTCTTCTTTTTGACAGCTAAAGAAGGTGATTATTTCAAGGAAGTAGGAGGAAATCGTCAATCTTCGAAGGCAAAGATCACCATTGTCTTACCAGACATATTCTTGACTTGTGACCAACGTACAGGATGTCGAAAATTTTGTACTGGAAACACTCCAGGTGGTCCACATTTCCATAAAAACATTTCACAGGATGTTGAAATAACTGTGATTGGTCACAGTGTAGATATTATGTGTTTCTAACATAGTTCCCACTTAAAGAAGTTGCGCTGTATGGTACTAGCATGGTACAATGTCATTCACCAAGGAAGTTAACAGAGGAACAGTTTACTTATCTAGGCTAATCTAATTAGTCATGTTGTTCAAGTTTAATCAAATAATGGCTAATTTGTTCCTACTACGGAGCAAAAAAATTCTCTAATTGTAAGTGTGTAGATTTTGAGTGATTGAAGAAAACTGAGGCAACGGAAGCACGACAACATCCGTTATGTTAGTGTTTTAAGCAGTGTACGTACAGCGCAGGATAACGCATTGTCTAATTCGTGATCTGTAGAAGTAATCGAAATTCCTGACAATGAGCATATTGCTTCTCACCGATCTACAGTATCCACACGGAGACCAATCACAAATATTTCAATGTGAAAGGTTTTTATGAAAAGTTGAACCTCCTGGAGTGTTTCCAGTACAAAGTTTTCGACATCCTGTACGTTAGTCACAAGTCAGGAATATGTCTGATAGTGCCATCAGCAGTACTGTGGCTTTTGTGCGCACCGCTGAAAAATATGCATAGACCACAATGACATCATGTTAGTCATAATAATTGCCTACGCAAATTTGAGATTGGCGGAAGTTGCATAGTTTCAACATGCCGTGGTAAATTGCAATGCACATCAGTTTGATAGAAGTTGTACTGGGTTTGTACAAAGGCAACATTATAGCAGCTCTTGTTTGTGTACTATCTACAGAACTGTTAACGTACTTACAAAGCTGTAACAAGTATAATTTTGTTACATATGTATTATATTTTGTAAGCTCAAATGGTGTTGGGTTTCCGTCTTTTCATGCTGAGTCAGCCAGCACCCAGTCATCGCTTCCCTTGCTGTCTATCAAGCGAAGTGAATCTTATCATGCGAATGCGCGCCCGCTCCATCATATCAGTTTGCATGGACTTGCGCCCGAACAGTGTCTTGCGCAATGTATTCGTTATTGCTGTTTAAAATTTTATGTTTCTATTCTTACTGCTATTCTTACTGTTAATACCTGCCTTATTCAGTTCCATGCAAAGTCTATAATATATCCTTTCAATTTTTTTGCCATAACTTTCTCAGATTCAATCGAATCGTAATGAAATTTGGACATGTTATGTATGGTCTACTCTTTAGGTATTATACTATTGGAACTGACTCCGTTCCGTATGAATATCGGACTGTATGTCGCTTTATACACAAAACTTGTTGTTATGATCTTTCTCATGTCACAAATTCGCTAACATATTGAAATGTTTCGTTTCGTTAGCTTGTGATGAAATTATGTAACAGTACATAGAATATATTCACACAACGCAATGAAGCTATTTATAGACTGTCAATTAAAAATTCTCATATTTCTTTGTTTTTATTCTAAATATGCTTTTGTTGGCATGTAAATTGTAATAGGCATATCAGACCGGCGATCATACAACTATGTGTGCGAAGCTAATTGTAAGAAGAAGAAGAAGGTAGTTTAGAAGATCGGAAGAGATGTTGCAACTGCTGCTTTACATTGTCCTGAACATCACGGGTTTCTTCTTCTTCCTCTTCGTGTGGAATCGCTTACCAAAGGTAGATCAAACTTTCCTAGTTAAATTGTGGTAGCAATCTTAATTGACTTCCTTTCTCGCCAAAAAAGTGAGTCATTGATATCGATGTGGGTGGTCTCAAGAACAGCTGTAAGTAGATAAGAGTAATCCCTAATTAGTACCTAATTGTAAGAAATAAAATTACAACAGGTATCGTTCCCAAGCATGAAATGTGAATAAGCCCTAGATGTTGGAAAAATCGTTGGGTGATTGTTAAAATGTTGAAAATACTGTGATCTGTTGTGATACAAAGGTAGAATGATGATTACATTGTATGCGTTAATGAAAGCTTCTTAGTATCTTATCCTTATCACCGCTGATTAGCAAAGTTGTCATTCTGCACGCTTAAGGGAATTTTCACGTTTCGGAATGTCTGTTGCTATTAAGACGATATAAAATAGTATGAATACAAATATAACTTTGAAACATGGTTCTATGGTTCAGCAATAAAGGCACAGTGCTTTTGTGACCAAATTTGACAGTTGGTGAAACAACTTGCAGTCCTAGGCATAACACCCACCTATCATGGTGGCATTCTGTTAAAGGAGGACGGAAACCGTCATTTCATTCGTACAAAATATGTTCGTATCGAGTGTTTTATTGACCCGCCACTTTTGTGTTCAGGGAATACACATAAGCAAAGTCCTCGGTAAACTGACGGTCAACCGAGGAAATAGGCTTACACGTGTAAATATCTTAATACTAGTAATAAGTAAAATAATACACAGAGAGAAACATGACAATGAGATAACGACCAAGACGCTTTAATTACATAATTATTGGCGATAATGAGACCAAGATACAATACACTTTCATCTCATTGTCAGTTTTGTGGAAATTCTCCACAACACAACAAAAGCATACTGACAAATGGCGCCTAGCACAGGGTGTTGCTTCCGCCGGACTGGAGCACCTCATTTGCATACGACGACAAAGGCTTCATTCATTCGAATAAAGGGATATTCAAATTTGAAACCGACGGAACTTACTGTTGGAATATCTGACTCCGTTCTGTACAAATATCCGACTGTCATTATATATTCAATTTTGTGAGCGTATTCAAGTTTTTCAAGATCAATACAAGTTCCAAGTTTGTGAAATGACATTGGTTGGGAAAAATTTGAATACTTTAACAAATATGGGTAATTTTAAAGAAACCTAACAATAAATTACCATTACAAATCGACAGTCGGATATTTGTACAGAACGGAGTCAGGTAAGCTAATAGTATGTTGCTTCCGCCGGTCTACCGTACCTCATTTGCATACGATGACAATGGCTTCATTCACTTAAAAAAAGGATAATCGAATTTGAAACCGGTAGAACGTTCACTTCTTCAACACAACGTACACACATATGTACTATGCATGTGTACTTTCTCAGGCAACGTTTGCTCTGTTGTACTATTATTCTACGATTTCGCCCTCAGGCGACACGTATGCGAAATATGACACTTGCATTGAAAATCATAGCTATCAGGTTGGGAAAAAAGTTTTTTCCGAAATTGAATTTTTCGGTTTGAACCCTTATAATCTATAGCTTTAAGGACTATTCCAATGTACCAAGTAATAGCATAAGCGATGCCCACTATGCTGCCCATAGCCCACTCCTCCAGCTCTCTCCATGTAGCTGCAGCATGAAGAGCAAGTTACCCAACTATTTGGCTCAACTTACAAAAATGTGTTCTAAAATTGCCATCTTTTTAGCATATTTTATTGTAACAACCTTATTGATAAGGCTATCATGTGTTGCACATAAGCGTGCCTCCTTGACTCTGGTGCACTTCGCCAAAGAACGATATAGTCGTTTTTGACCTAAAAAATCGACTTTTTTAAATGAACGAATTTGGCGTCGACACTAATGCAGTATGTTACTCTCAACCAGTGTACAAACATACTTCGTGATCATCAAGTTTCGCTTGTCGTGTATTGAATTATGGACAAAATACCGATTTTTGACCCTAACAATAAGCGAAAAAATCGAAAAATCGAGGATAACTCTGGATGGAATGTTTCAAACGGCAAGATATTTTAGCACTTCAGTACACTGGGCGAGCGTAACACACTGCATCAGTTTGGACGCCAAATTCGTTTATTTGAGAAAGTCGATTTTTTAGGTCAAAAACGATTATATCGTTCTTTGGTGAGGTGTTCCAGAGTCAGGGAGGCACGCTTATGTGCAACACATAACAGCCTTATCAATAATCTTGTTACAATAAAATATGCTAAAAAGATGGCAATTTTAGAACATATTTTTGTAAGTTGAGCCAAAAAGTTGGGTAACTTGCTCTTCATGCTGCAGCTACACGGAGAGAGCTGGAGGACTCGGCTATGGGAATCATAGTGGGCATCGCCTACACTATTGCTTGGTACATTGGAATAGTCCTTAAAGTTATAGATTATAAGGGTTCAAACCGAAAAATTCAATTTCGGAAAAAACTTTTTTCCCAACCTAATACAACATAGGAACGCGGATTGAACGAATAAGTGTAAAAGATCGAAAGGATACTTTTTGGAACATCT
The DNA here is from genome assembly GCA_014805365.1 of Koerneria luziae. Lineage (NCBI taxonomy): Eukaryota > Metazoa > Nematoda > Chromadorea > Rhabditida > Neodiplogasteridae > Koerneria > Koerneria luziae. The sequence continues at coordinate 8,091 of JACMIJ010000259.1, read as the reverse complement.
AACTTTGTTCTTTACAAATTAAAATTGTAAAGTAAAGTTTATTAGTATGAGTAGTAAGGTTAATAAGGGAAAAAGATAGTATAAAAAAGATAGCATAGCAAGTTATTTTTAGTAAGTGAGATTAGTCAGTTTCGGTCTCCAGCGTCTGATGGGTTAACCTCATGTGTCGGACTGTCGCTATGCACTCAAGATGCCGACACTATGTCCGAATAGTCTTATGTCTGCTGTGAAACATGAATAAATGGGGAATAGTTACATGCTGTTTTTTAAAACAATTTTCTGTCTCTTCTGGCGTATGTTCAAATGCTCCGCATGAAGGCAACGTACTTACAAGAAGCATTTTTGCGTTTCACTGCAGCAACAAAACGCAAGTGTTCGTGTTCGCTCTACTTTTACGGACGACTGGATTGAGGAGCTAAACCTCATTGTCAGTGAAAATAAGCCTGAAATTTTGAGTTTTTACGCATTCTTTTGTGCGTGAGCGTTTATAACACTCAAAGGATATGCAAATTTGAGACCGGTTGAGGTTGTACTGTTTCATTGTCAGCACATAATGTGCTGTTAGTGAGAAGGTACATGAAAATCAGCCATTAGCAAGAAAATGGAAATAATGTTCTCAGGTTCTTGTAAACATAAACGAACACAAACGAGGAGATTCACTACAAAACTCCTTCTGAATGTTATCGTGATACGGAGAATGCATGTGTAGAAGCAAACTGTTAGCGTAAACGTTTTCAGCAAACGACAGTCAAAAAGATATTAACACTGAGAACTTCACACAGTTTCCTAATGTGAGGAAGAGAAATGGCAAGAAGATGCTACAAATTCGAATTCGTTTGCAAGTTAAAGAAGGAGCATAGGCACTTTTTTCGGTCTCGTTTTGGTCTCATATAGCCTTCACATTGGTCTGAAACACATGAAATCCGGGACCAGCTATGAGCTATTCTTCGATAAAAATGCCACATTTTAACCCTTTTATCCGTCATAAGACACCCAATCGGCATTCAAAACACAAAAGAACCCACAACAGAGTCAACCACATTAGGTGCAAGACGATGAACCTCAAAAACCCAGGTGTCAAAAAGTGCCTTTCACCCTTCTTTAACGGGGATACCCTAACAATAAGATTTAAATGCGCATCGATAGCTAGTTGTACAAAACAAAGTCAGTTATTCAAATAGTGCTTATAGCAAAGTAAGACTCTACGTCGAGGAAGTATAATATTATTTACGCTGGGTTGAAATTTGCTCATCATTTTGTCTAATTGTAACAATTATGTAGATAGTAAACCGTTGTTTTCGTATGCAAATTAGATACTGTAGACCGGCGGAAGCAACATGCTGCGTTACTTCAATAGCTCTTACTGTAGTAAAGAAGGCGAGCCGTATTACACCAATTTTTCTTTCCTAGCTTAGGACTAATAAAAAAATAACGAACCAACGGAAACAGGAAGAAAATATTGTGAACGCAATAATATCCACCGCCACCCTCTTCGCATTACTTATTGATGCGATGACATTTGGCTGCCTCAGGCATCAAGCGATCTCGAACGTTCCCTTCAACAAAACACCAGGAAATGGTGCTTCCGCCGGTTTCAAATTTGCATATTCCTTTGTCAGAACGAACAAAATGTTTGTTTTCATATGCAAATTAGGTACTGTAAAACGGCGGAAGCAAAATACTGTGCAAAAAGTGTTCTTGTCTTTGGAATCTTGATCTTTTGGATTGTTCTTGCTTGCAGTTTTGTCGCGTTTTTAAAAGGGTGTGACCCTCATGCAAGACGCTAGAAACGGGGTCCTAATGAAATGTTACGCTCATAACTGAGGTGTTTCCAATGTTAAGGTAGCCAAAACAGGGTGCACCGGCGACATCATTGTACATACATATGTTTCCTAAGAGAGATAAGCGCTCGAATTAAACGACCAACAATACTATAAGGACCAATAATAAGCATGCCCGAAACTGTAAGATGCTTGCTTACGCAGATGTATTCACAATCAGTCTAGATCACATAGACTAAAACACTAGCCTATACTTGGCAGACTAAACTAGGCGAGGTGTAATCTAGCCTAGTCTAGATCGCAGAGACTATAACACTAGCCTAGACTTACAGACTAAACTAGGCGAGATGTGATCTAGCCTAGTTGCATGTGCTAACGAGCATGTCGAACTTGAGATGCTTGTTTGGCAACAATCCGAGTGTTTCGTGGGTGGCTGTCTCTGTGTTCGGCTTATAACGATGAGCGCAAGATGAGACGACAGGTCAAATTCAGAAAGCATCGGGTTCGGGAATGTAGACTAACTTTTTTAAAGCAAACACTTTTACTTATAGGGAATGGTGTAATGGTAAGAAGCGAACTACATCATGCATGAGACCCGGGTTCGATCCCCAAGTAATCAAGCTGTTTGGCGAATACGGCACTCCGGGCATAAATGCCTTACAGCGTGCCGGCATCCAACGAATCAAAAGTAGTATTATTGCTGCAAAACGAATTGTCACGTTTTCCGTTGTTTGATCAAATGACGAACTGTGCCACAGTTTCTAGGTTGTAAAAAAATATGAGTTTGATATTGTTGTGTTCCGTTTAACGAGCAAAAGAATTGGAATACCGAAATAGGTTTGTAGAATGTTTGTAATCGTATTAAAATTCACGATTTATACGACGCGCGCTCTCAATTGCTACGCGCCTTGGACAGTTTGTTTTGCTTCAATAATAGTAGCAGGCTATGAGGTCTTGATTCAGGAGTACTTTACTTTAGCTTTAATTTTCTTTTGACATTCCTTGCACATGGTAAAAAAGTGATCAACAGACCGAACATACTGAACGGAACCGCAAGCGAGCAACACCGATATTTCAGATGGGCCCATTTTTGAAAATGGGCATGTTTTCATATGCCATAAATTGCCCACCTGGAAAAGTGTAAGTTAATGGCATATGAAAACGTGCCCATTTTCAGCAATGGGCCAATCCGAAATACCGGAGAAGCAAACACTCTCGTTACAGTTTCAGGGATGCTTATTATCAATACTTTTCATTCATTGTTTACTGCTCTTGCAACACCGAGTGCAAAAAAAAAAACAGTGCCTCATTTGCTTACACTTTCCATAATAAAGGAATATGCGAATCTCAGTATTTCGGAAGTTCCACTGTCTCAGCATGACTCCGGTATTTCGGATGGGCCCATTTCTGCCCATTACTGTAATTTCCCAGCCGCCGTCGTAATAGCAAAATTGTTAATTGAAAGTAGAGATTCGGTACTTATAGAAAAGTGGTTTTGGTTCAATTGTTTGCAAGTTGCACATTTTTGAAGACTAACAATAAGACATGGATGTGAAGGGATTTTTTTAATCGAGGGAAGGTCAAAGGAGAGAAAGTCCTATAAGTTGGAAGGAGCACACTATGCTCCTTTCACGTGAGAAACGGTGCTAATACTACGGTGGCAGAAAAATTGACCATAATCTTTAAATCTTTATTCAAGTTCCAAGGCATTTGGTTACAAGCCAAATGCTCTTATAGGGACAGAGGGTTTGGGATAACAATTATAATGATCTTTGTTCTTGATAATAAGACATTCAATGTTTATAAAACTGTCTTAATTCACTTTGTGTCAGCCGAAACCCTTCGACTACACGACCGTTCCGGGTTTGAAGATCGAGGTGTATGACGAGAGTTCGATTCCGCCACTCGCACTGCCTCCGGGAGTGCCCGTGTCGAAAGCATCTTTACTACGTGGACATATCGACGATATCGAGAAGAAGTAAGCCCTTGACTATTTTCACTACACATGCATATTCTTGACTTGTGACTAACATATAGGTTGTCAAAAAGTTTGTACTGGAACAAATTTTCGTTAAAAAAAATCACAGGATGTTGAAATAACTGTGATTGGTGAAAATATGGATACTATATGATATGCACAGAATAAAAAGGTAGGGTGGAAAAGTAGTCAGAAATTGGAGGGGGTGTTCCTACGGACCAAATTTCATGAGTGGGTTTCCAACATTTTTGGGTCTTTAACATTGAATGCACTACTAGAGATGGGATTTTAATTAGGGGGTAACCTCATTTTGCCACTGAAACCAAGGGGGGTGGACGCCGGAAAATACCAACTTTTTACGCTATGACGATATGTCAATACAACTACATACGATAGCTTCACTGGCATACCGTACTCCGTTCTGTATAGATCTCCGACTGTCACTGTGTGATTAAATCGTATTGTTAGGATTCTTTCCAATTACACAAAATTGTTAGAGTTATCAAATCTTCTGCAAAGCCTATGCCGTTTTTTGAGCTTCTGAACTGCGTTGAACTGTGTAAAATTGATATCTAACCATAGTTGGATATTTGTACAGAACGGAGTCAGAGAAGCCAATAATACTGTTAAAAAATTTCTTTTAACTTTCATTTTTACAATATTTTCGAGAATCCTCTCTCAGCTATATCGTATCCTCTCCACTTTTTGCTTTACTTTTTGCTTTATATCTAAACGTTTTACAAAACCTTAATACCTAGGTTTATTTTACACCCATATTTACAATATTTTCGAGAATCCTCCTCTCAGTTGCGCCGGATCCTTTGCCCGTTTCCTCGTGCACCAGCAGTGCGTCTTCGGTGATCTCTTCTCGTTCTGGTGGGGCGGTCGATATGTGGTGGTGATCGCCAGCGAACAACTACTGGACGAACTGAGGAAGTACGAGGACAACATGCGTAGGTCACCGATTGTTACTTCCTCTCTACAGTCTGCTAACCTTCTAATATAGGGTCACCTTGTGTCATGAATTCACCAGTGTTCTATGCCGATGGGTGCTTGTTGTATGGAGAAAAACGTTCTTGAAAAAAAAACTTAAGGAGGTTTAAGATTTCTTTCATACATCGACATGTTGTAACGTCGTTGCCGGTGTACGCAGTCTATAGTACTCCTCATTTGCATACGACTACAAAAGAATATAACTTTATAACTTTATCGCAGAATCGACGTCTTCTTAAAACCGTGCTGCGGGCGAAATGGTAGATCCACGTGTTCCCTCGGTTGTCCCTTGGTAGTCGCTTCTTCCCACCATTCGCTATTCGGTGTTACACGATGCAGCCACACCAACGGCTTCTACCATCGGATCTTCTACCATCCACTTTACAGTCTACAGTAGCACTGTACTGTAACAGTCTACTGTAGTCTACTTTCTTTTTTTTGTGAGCACTAAGACCGAGTGTGAAGCCTTGTTATTGATAGGTGAAAATAGATAATTGACAAGTGAAACAAAGATGTAGCATTGATTATGCTGTCCCGCTAACAGAGTGGGACCCCATTTGCGCCAACCGATCTGTAAGCTCCATTTTGATTTCTTCGCGGCTGGAATTACCAGTTCGTTCTGGTGGGCATTGCGGAATGAACCCCCGGAAACCTCGCAGCTTCCTGTAAGCTCAGTGGAAATTCCCATTAGATGGCAGAAACCTGGGAGGCTTAGAGCTCACGGAATCCGGGGGGGGGGGTTACTACTGCGGCTGGAAGGTACCATACCAAAAAAATCCGAAAAATTAAGTTTCCAGAGGAACACGAACAATTTGATGATGTTATATATCTCATGTGCCTCTCTACAGTGCCTAATTTGCATACACTAGCAAAGGTTTTACTCTGTGACAAGGGGATATGCAAATTTGGGACCGGTGAAAGTTACAGTATGTCAATATGATGTGTCTGGGAGTATGGGATCCACTCAATAACAACGAAACCATATTCGTGCACTTGCACTTCAGTTGCACTATGCCCGATCGCTGTCGGTTCCGTTCTGAATGGTGACCCGGCGTTCTGGAGTCGACTCACGAAAACCTCCATCGTGCGGTCGGACACCTTTGCTACGCCAATGCACATTGTAAGACTTCTACGGGGTGCGCTACGATGTTTGAGAACACGATATTTCAGAACCGGACGTCTTAGAACTAGCTTAGTGAAACAATCAACAGCTGGTTAAATTGAATGCTTTCGTTTTCGACTTTTGAGCATAACAAAAACTTATCGTTAGCGCTATGCCTTAAATAACAGCTAGTGCTATGCCCCTAACTTACTAGAAGGTTCTAGAACGTCGGGTTCTGAAATGTCGTGTTCTCAAGCAAGTCAGTTGTAGTGCCCTTCTACGCTACCACTGTCTTATTGTTAGTTGTAATTGTATTCGGCAAACAGCGTTAACTGTTAGTTAGGATATAGCACTAACAATAAGTTTTTGGTAGGTGCAAAAGTTGAAAGCGAGCCGCATTCAATATAGCAAGCTGTTTATTGTTTCACAAAACTATAAAGAATAGGAAGACTTAAGAAAAAACAATTCCATCAGGCCAAAAACCACAGAACACACAGAGCTCACATTTACCATGAAAAATGTATGCCTATAATTTCCGGCCTTTAGCAGAAATTTTTTGTCCTACAATGCTTTCTCAAGTTCTCGATATTAATGACCAACTTATAATACAATTAAGAGGACATGCGAAACAAGCGAAGTTCTTTTTAATGCTATTTTAACAGCAATAAATAAACAACTCCTTTGGAATTTCATTAATCTAACAATAAGACGACTAGTCTCATTAAAAAGGAGCAAACGCACCTTCTTTTTCTGGCCTGAAACACACAAAATCCGTGACCAGCCACGTGTTATGTTTTGGATTATAGTAGCATATGTTGACCCTTCTAACCGTCATAGAACACCCAATCGATATTGAAAACACTATATGGGTGCGTCAACCACGCTAGGTACGCTAGACAATGGACTTCAAAAAGCAGGTGTCAAAAAGTGCCTTTCACATTTATTCAAAAAACCAAACTACAAACTACAAATGCTATTCATGTACAGCTGGACGAAGCCGTGCAGCACTCGATCCTCTCTCGCGGTCCGTTCAAATCCACTGAAGTGACCGATGTTGAGGAGAGCCCATTGGAACTGCTCGAGTAGGTTACAGTATGTTACCTCCAGCGGTCTACGGTACCTCATTTGCATACGGTATCCTCATATTATACGGAAACTTCATTTGAATACGGTATCTTTATTTGCATACAGTACATCACTTGCGTAAGGTACTTCATTTGCATCCGGTTACCTCATTTTTGAATACGGTAACCTCATTTGCATACGGTAACAAACTCGCTATCATAAAGGGATATGCAAATTTGAGACTGGCAGAAGTTAACGGTAGTCATACCCAGTCAGTCATACCCAGTCAAACCCAGTGGTGTAACTTCATACCCAGGGTATGAAGTTACACCACTGGCGCAACATTCAATTTAGAATAAGAGTTACAACATGATGTGGCACATATGAAAACATGGCTGCCAATGTTTGAAAAAAATCCCACTATCCTAAGTGCAGATATGAGCAAAAGAGTTGAAAAGCTTCTTTCAACTCTGAGTTGAAAGAGCTCTTTTAACTCTTCATTCCTTTCCACTCACAAGTGGAAAGAACGGTGAGTTGAATAAAAGAGTTGAATGACGCATCTCTAATAATTTTCCAACGTTGGAAGAGCGCAATCTGTGATAGAAGGCCACTATTGGCACTTTACAGATGCGCAAAAGAGCAGGGTATGACTGCCGTTAGCTTTCTCACACTGTCCTGCAGTTCAGTCTTTCACTAAACTGTGTTTCATTACAGCTTCCATTTATATTATTGTACTATACAATCATCACACAGTCATGTATACCGTAGCATACAAGATACAGTACCATACGATTAGCAAAGTTAGTTGAGCACCAAAGGTTCTCTTTTTGTTCACTGACAGTGAGCTACAAAAGTTCTCTCTTTGGTTCATTTCTAGCTAATTGAGCTACAATGTTCTCTTTAAGTTCTATGAGCACCAAAGATTATCTTTTTAGTTCACTGAACTGCGTAAGTTCTCTTCCAGGCACGTGCTTCCGCAATACGAGATGGATCTTCGTCTGTCCGATTCCCCTCGAAGGACACTCAATCGTCTGCTCGTCGTCGCTTTCAACATCGAAATCGACATTGACGCCCATCCCATACCGGCTTATGTAAGACACTCCTCTTTTAATTCGCCGTTGGTAAAGTGCTTAGCATCTCAATCTGTTGTCTCTAACACTAAGGTTCGATTT
>JACMIJ010000258.1:0-23479 GCA_014805365.1 Koerneria luziae | reverse complement strand
ATACTTGTTATTAAAAAATAAGTCTCAATAGTGCGCTGGAGCACTTAAAACACTCATTTCCTTTCGTGCTAACAATAAGTATTTCATAATCCGATTGTGAAACTGAGTGTTACTAACAACCCCGTACAAAAAGGCTTACAATAAGAGTTGAAGAAGCGAAAAGTTCAGTATGCTGCTTACAATAACATATTCCAAACATACGTGTATTTGAGTACTTACTCGAACAGAAACTTACGTCCAAGCTTGCGATATTATTGTAACGAGAATACATATTACATTGTAAACATTACATACTTCACAAACTTATTAGTAATATTCAGACCACATACAATATGTACGACGAGTTCAAGGTGGTGCACATCATCTCGTTAGTGTTTATGGGCGCGGCGTTATTTATCTCAAACAGTAACTTGCGCCTACTCTTGCGATATTATTGTAACGATTATACATATTACATTGTAACCACTACTTTACAAACTTATAAGTTGTATGTTATAACGTATTGTACCGAGTATGCATATTACATTGTAACCATTACATACTTTACAAACTTATTAGTAATTTTCAGACCACACACAACACAATCCTTTTTACTATTACTTATTCTAACAGTAACTTGCGTCCAAGTTTGTGATATTATTGTAACGTGAATACATATTACATTGTAAACATTACAAACTTTACAAACTTATAAGTTGTATTCAGGCCACACAATGTACGACGAGTTCAAGGTGGTGCACATCATCTCGTTGGTGTTTATGGGTGCGGCGTGGTTCGTCAATATCCTTCTGCTCGTGCTCATCCACTTCCGACCGGATGTCCATATCGGCCATCTCAAAATCGCCTTCTATGCGATGGCCCTGCTGGATTTCGTGTACTCGGCGGTCCTGGGATTGTCCACACTGGTTAGTATTTACTTATTAGTGGCTAGAACTTGCTTACTATTGGTTAGTACTTGCTTATTATTGGCTAGTATCTACTTATTATTGGTTTTCTGACTCCTTTCTATACAAAAATCTGACTCATATTCAATTTTGTAAGCCTAGTTAAGTTTTTTCATAGTTCATACCAGGTTCAACAGCTTGCAAACTGCATACGCTTGCGAAAAATTAGAATACTTTGGCAAATTTGTGTAATTGACAAATCCTAACAATAAGATATGATTACACAGTGACAGTCCGATATTTGTACAGAACGGAGTCAGGTATGCCAAAAGTACCTTCACATCACGTTGAGTCAGCGAAGCTTCCACTGGTCTCAAAATATGCTTATCCCTTAGTTCTTGCAAGTTCTTCTTAGTTCTTCTGGGAAACCTTTGTATTCGTATGCAAATTAGGTACCGTAGACCGGCGGAAGCAACATGCTGTGCTTACTTATGAAGATTGAACACATGTGATCTTGAGCTTGCAATACGATTGCTAGATGACTATTTTGGTAGCTGTCTGACCCATTATGATTTGGCTTAGGAAAATAGAGGAATCGAGATCTAGTATTAACTTGTTCTCCAAAAGTACCGTATACAACAAAGGGTTCTTGCTTTCAAATGTTGGCAATGCGGCGTAAATTATCAACCCCTAACATTTGTGTTTCACTCAATAACATAAGCAAATCGCATTACCCTAGGTTTGTTGGTGGTTCAAAATACATGCAGATTGTGGACCAAACATCTATGAAAACCATGTTTTCGAAGAAATGTCGTCGACTGGTCGGCTTGGGCAGCTGCACTCGTAAATATCTCACGTTCCTCTGATTGGCATCAGTGATCAAAATTGCAAATTAGTTGCTTTTTACATCGTTGCTTTGCTGGAAATCGTCTAGAAATGTTGAATAAGTTCCCGGAACTGTGAAAGATATCAAACAGTTATAATATCAGAACAATTTCAGTATCAAAAATAATAACCAAAAGTTCTTCAAATTACTTACAATTAGAGAACCAAATGTATGTGTATTTTATTTCCTTGGTCTATACTATTAGTTCGTTTTATGCAAAGTATCATTGCCCACGCATGTTATGGCGTATAAATACCCACATACATACATACAAAGTCAATACTAAAAATAACACTTGTCAAGCAAATTGTTTCTATAAAATGGAGAGAGGTAGCTTGCTTGACATGTTTGATATTAACTTTGAACTAGCATCAAATCAAAAGTCTCAGAACATTATGATTAGCACGACTTTGGTACAACATTTTGAAGTTATTCTTATTGTTAGATCGTTAGCATAAAATTTGCGTATTCCCCTGTTCACTCCTCAATTTCTTTTGTGTTTGTGTGCAAATCATTAGATCAGCGATCATGAAAACGCTGAGCTTTGTACTGAGAACATATACTAGATTTTTGATTGTAAAAATCGATAATGTTGATTTTATTGATCACTATTGATCTTTCAGTACTGGTTATATCACGATGAATCGATCATCGTCTTTCCCACATCGTTTATGTCCGGTTACTGGCCGTCAGCCATAGCCTGGTTCTTGTTTTTGTTCACGCTGCTGCTGCAACACGTCTGCGTGACGTTTCTCTTCTTTTATAGATGGATCATCATCTGCAAGTAAGTTACTTTTATGATAACCTAAAAAACATATTATATTCAAAGAGTGTTTTTTACACTCAAGCAATTTCTAGTTTCACGCTGTAATGCGTGAGCTTCTTATTGTTAGTGCCCACTTCTTCTCATTGTTAGTACCACATACTTCTTATTGTTAGTACCCCAAAGATAGTTTATTCGGTATCAGTTGCCATCTTCGCACATGGTCGATATGTGGTGTCTTCCACCATTCAACTGATCAAAAAACGCTATCAAACGCTACCAAAGCTCCTATCCATGATGCTTGATATGCCTACTATTGGCTTACTTAACTCCGTTCCGTACAAATATCCGACTGTCACTTTGCAATCATATCTTATTGTTAGGTTTCTTTGCAATTACACACATTTCCTATTCGAATACGCTTACAAAATTAAATGTATAGTGACAGTCGGATATTTGTATTAAACGGAGTCAAATATTCCAATAGTAAATTACATCTTCTTCCAGTCGCAAGTTCTTCATCTACATCATTCACTCGCAAATACCGCACACGATGATTGGCGTCGTCTTCACGGTGGTCCTGTCCGGAATGGTCATCTTCATTATGATCGCATTTGGTCCGACCGATCTCCTTCGGCAGCAGAGCATCGAATTCTATGCTCTGGCCTTTCCGGCGATGGATTTCACCACGACGTATATGCTGGGATACGATGGCATTGTAAGGCTCTTCTTCTTATTGTTATTGTTATATTTTCAATCATTATTATTATGTTAATGCTACGGCTAATTTAAAATGGTTAGTGTTGGTCTTGTTCAAAGGGGAGGTTTGGTTGTTTTACCTTGATACTTCTTCAAGTTGCAAAGAATCAAATGTCTGATTCTTATTGTTAGTGTGAGTAGTTGTTTATGGTGTTTGAATCTTTGTCTTTATCAATTTTTTCTTTGTAGTAGCAATTTTATCTTAATCCTTATTTAAGTTCGAAAAGCATTCAATAACGGGACATATGTACTAACAAGGACAGCGAAATTATTGTTAGGGATATAGGTGTTGTCTTATTATTATGATTATTTTCCTACCTAACAATAAGAAGGACCACATGTCTTTTGGTCGCTTGTTTTTGAGTATGGGTGGTTTGTGATCCTTACTTTGTCTAACTATGTCAACTTCAACAGTATATGTAGTTAAAAAACAAACAAAAAACATGCAAGCAACCAACGCAACCAACCAACTGAGAACCAACAGCCGAAAACCATACATGAACAAGGACGTTCCTGGGAAAGTAGGATCACATCGAATTTTGGTTGTTGGTGTCTGTGTAAGGCATCCCCCCCAAGTCAACCGCAAGTCAAATATGAGTATCACCACTCATTCAGAAAACAGGAACGTGCTGTGTCCATGTATGCCGAAAACATGACAGTTTAAGCTAAATCACACGTGCACTTCAGATGAACACGCAGCGTATCATCTGCATGTTGATGATCCTGTCGTTCTTCATTGCCCTCATTCTAATGAAGATCTACTGTTCGTACAAAACGTCAAGGACCGTCCTCAAAGCGTCCTTCAACGGACGAGCGAAAGAAGTGAACTCGCTCACCTTTGGAATGATTTCTGTCCAAGTAAGGTGGCACCGGCTGCTTTTGTGTTTCACCCTTGCTTGTTAGGCGAACAGTTTTACTCGTTTTTGTTTTTATTGTCCGCTTTTGAGAACACTTACAAGTAGCAAGTAGCAAGAGAATGAATACGATAACAAAAATTCTTTAAAAGTTGCTGAAAACCATCATTACGCGTTTTGTCACAATACGTTTACGCGTTTTGTCACAATATAACGTATAATGAAGAAAAGAAAGCGTCCCGGGTAGCATGAACTACAAGAGTAACAGACTTTTCCGCGTCTTTCTACACTCTCAGTTTTTTGATAGATACTCTCATTCATTATGACTATATATAAACACCCCTGGCCAAACAGGCGATTGAAAGCCAAACCAGGCTCAGCGTAGCTGCCGCCTTCGGCACTTGCGGCCAGCTACGCTATAATATTGCTATTGGTAACATACAATGGACAAGGACGTTCCTGGGAACGTGGGCCCCGGAATTGGCTGCTTGTCTATGTAAGGCACCCCGCAAATCGGCCGCGAGATCACCCCCCGTATACTATTGTATCACCCCCCGTATACTATTGGCATACTTGACTCCGTTCTGTACAAATATCCGACTCTCTCTATATGAATAAATCTTATTGTTAGGTTTCTTTTCAATCACACAAATTTGCTAAAGTATTCAAGTCCTACGCAAACCGATACAGCTTCACAAGTTTGTGAACTGTGAAAACTTGAATACGCTTACAAAGTTGAACATACATATAACAACAGTCGGAAATTTGTACAGAACGGAGTCAGATAAGCCAATAATACACGTTTCGGCGCTGGGGGTCATCCCGCATTCAAAATACAGGAGCGTGCCGTGTCCATGTATGATTGGTGACCAGGAACATAGTGGTGTGTAAGAACAAATGGCAATAGCGGTTCTCTTCAGGCGCTCACTCCTCTCATCTGTCACTACATCCCGATCACGATCGCTATGATCATGCTCACCTGCTCCTGGACCTGGCCCTCACTCTCGCTCTACCTCCTCTACAGCTTCTTGATACCTCCCGTGTTGTACCCGATTATTGCCATTTTCTTCACTTATGAGTATCGCCGAACAATTGTAGTTTGGTGCCAAATGTTGTTCGGTATCGGACCACCGAAAACCACCACGAAAGGCTTCCGGTCGTCCGTTTCTACGGTTTCGGTTGGAATAAAGATCTATTTCTAGATTTTTCGGCTCTAGTGTAACATTGGTGATAACGAGCGATATGTACCATAACAGAAACATAAAAGTTGCGGCAAGAGTAATCTTTTGTCAAATGTAGTAAAGTAAACTAACAATAAGTGCCTTCTATCCAGCTTCCATGAAGATCACTATTGGTATTGATATTTCAAGACAGTCAGAAAAGCGTAGCACAGGTGACAACATGCAATATGTATCACGGTAGAAAAATAAAAGTTGCGACATTGTAAAAGTTATATTAAATCGACAAAACGCGTGTTGTAGTATGCTAACAATAAGTGCCTTATAATCAGCTACCTTGAAGATAAATATTATTGTTACCATAACTTCTATATGCATCGGACATATCGCAGCACTGGTGACAACGAACAATATAACGCATGGCGGAAACACAAGTGTTGCCGTAATAGTAAAGTGTTATTGAGCGGACAAGACGAGTCGTTTAGTGAGCTAACAATAAGTGCCCTAATCAACCACACTGTAGACCCGGGTTCGATCTCTGGCACCGTCCCAACCCAATCAAGGCGTTATCCCTCCGGGATCGGCAATTGGAAGTGATATTTACGAAAGTAATAGGTCTGGCGAAAAGGTTAGGCAACTCCGGACTAAAATGCCCCACGTGTCCCGACCTATCTTCCTTGATTCGGGAGAACTTTACTTTTTATGATCAACAACCTATCCTATACTAGATGCATCAGAATTATCGCAGCTCTAATGATAACGAGCAATATGTACCATAATAGAAACATAGAGTTGCGGCAAGAGTAAAGTGGTATCAAAAAGCAGTTAGTAAACTAACAATAAGTGTTTTTTATCATCATTATTGAAGATATTCTTACTTTTATTCATATTATGCTTCAACAATGGAACTTCCAACGATCTTGAATTGGCATACCTCTTTGTTATTTTCACGATGTATACACCAAACTCCACCGAATGCTCTTCTTACGGATAAAATCCATTATACTCAAAGAAAAATATACCTCAAATGAACCCGAATAGTGCTTGAGTATTTGAAACACTAATTTTTCCAGTGTTAAGTATTTCACAGCCGTTTAGAAAGGTGCCATATAACGATTCCGCCGAACATTTCCTTTATTGAGGTGAGATTGGGGGCCATTCACATTATCCTAGAATGAGCGATGAAAGATTGGTGTGCAGAATGCAACACAAGCATATACAGTGATGGTGAAACACAAAACACACAGCATTACTCCTGCACCGACTTTTGTATCTTCACATCGACTGTACTATAATCTATCGGTTATATGACTTATCTTTTAACTCCTTCATAAACCTTTGTTGAAATACAAAAAAAAACATATTGAATACCCTGTATTTTTTCCGACAATGAACTCGAAAAACTTCCAAATTGCAGCTACATGACGCACTCTGAGCACCGTACTTGCTAAGTGTATGTTTCCTATGTCTTCTGACGCTATCGTATCACGAAAATCCTGCCTAATTGTAAGAAGCATCGTCTTCTATCACGAACGCGCATCCAAGATCACTTACATACGTTCCTTACATCAACTAACAAGTCGCGTTCAGACGAACATGACTTTGTATATATGATATCTAAAGGAAAAGCACCTGGCGCACCTATTCAAAACTGAACAATGTTTGTGTGTAGAAGCTGTAGCCGGATGACGCGCTTTCGTTGTGGGAGTGACACGACCTGAACAGCCAGCCTTTTCTAAAGGCGCGAATTTTTCTAGATTCAAAACGGTCTCGCTTTGTGATATTTCCAGTTGCACGCAGTGACATTTTGTTTCTGGAGCACCTTGCACCGAAGTTATTTGATAGAATATAAGTTATTTACTATTTTATAATTTATTTTTATAATTGTATCTAACAATATCGAACTAATACACCACTTTGTAAAGTTAATTACAACTTGTTTTTCTGAAAGCTCTCTCATCTTACAAGACCCAGCACATTGATCACCGTCGGCAGCTACGCTGGACCCAATATTACAAGTTATATATTATAATAATAACTATTTATTATATTACAACTTAATATGCGCGTGATTACTTTTTTTACGTTTTTGCTAGCAGACTCACTTTAAAGGTTCATCGAACAACCTCGCCGATTTAGCAGAATTTACTCAGTTCGTTATTTTTCTGCTCTGCTAGAAGGCGCTAATTGCGCTAAAGCACATATCGAAGGAACGAATGTTGCATTCTGAACACTAATTGTAAGATCAAGCAGTGCACTCCGACTTCCAGCTGCATGTTTTATTGGAATGTGTTTTTGATTCAAAAGGTTTTTTACACAATAAGCTTAGACGTACTTGACTAATCCAACTGTCTCTTTATATTGAAATTTGTGAATGTATCTTATTATAATTTTTGTAGTCACAACAGCCAGCTTGGCCAAATGCGAAAGACTAATAACAAGAATAGATAAAATTTGGACATATTCGTGCAGAACAGAGTTAGGTATTCTATAGTACACGCAATGTGCATTGTACTGGAAGGCTATGCAGGTTGCGTAGAGTTGATTCTAGCACTGCTGCTAGAGTTGACTCTAGCTTCACCTCCACTCTAGTACTGTTGCAAACAGCTGTGTGAAGCTTCAAAGCTTACAATTAGAAACGTTGCAATCCGCAGGCACCCTCACAATTAGCTTCTCCTTAATGGACGAATCAAGTACGCGTGTTCTCGCGCCATTTCATACATCTTGTTCGGCACGGCTTTCTGAATACACAAATTCTTTTTTGGAATTGGAAAGAGCGAAAAAATTGTACTTGATATTTTAGTGTGACCATAGTTCAGTTCAGCGCTCCAGGTGTCAGTTTGTATCACCAGCTAATGTTGCCACACGCACCTTTAATGTTTCATTCAAACTATACGGGTTAAAAATTGCGCTTTGCTTGTTTTCTCGGTGTTCCCTAGTACATTATCTTGCAAACTAACTTTGTTCTTCTCTGGCGCGTAAAGTTCTCTATTCTCAGCGTGCTTTTACCTTTTACAGTCACTCAGTGTGAAAGGTTAGTAGACAGCTTGCTGAGGATACAGGGGCTTACTATTGAGAATGGCATTGAAATGGTGTATTTACGTACTGAATAGTTCTAGAACTTGATCGCTTACATGTTACATAAGCAACAACTTTCTAACGGTTCCCTCACTACTCTGTATTACACATTTTTCGATCTTATTGTTAGGCTAAATGTGCAACTGTACATTGTTCTTTTCTTGTATTCCGTTTAGCTATTAAAGTTAGATTACTGCATTCTTCTCTCTTTCTACAGCTTTCTAACATATTAACATTGTATTACTAACAATGTATTACATGTAATCTAATAAATTATACCGAAACCGACTAATCTCACTTACTAACAATAAGTAGCTATGCTATCTATCTTACTACCCTTTCATTATAAACTTTACTAGTTATACTAATTACTTTACGTTTTTATTTTAATTGTTATATTTCAGCAAACACGCCACTCTAGAAATGTACGATGAATTCAAGACGGTCTCACTGGTCTCGCAGATCTTCATGGGCATTGCCTGGTTCCTGAATATTGTCTTACTAATATTAATTCACGCCCGCCCGGACGTACATATTGGCCATCTTAAGAATTGTTTCTACTGGATCATCTCACTGGATTTGGCGTATTCCGCAGCTACGGGACTATCGGATTTGGTAAGTCTTATTCGGAACATAATGATGGTAGTGATCTAAACACGTAGGTATCGTATTTACCGAGTTTCGATGGGACCCACTGTTTTTTTTATTTGTATTTCTCTCACATCAGGAACCCACGTCGAGAAACAACTCTGATTGCTCGAAAACATTTTTACCTTGCAAATCTATGAAACATTGTTTTTTTAATACATACAGATAGTATAATTATCGATATCTTACTGTATTTTAATATATATATTGTTCTATGTATGTCTTGTTCAATCACCTTATTTATGAAACATTTGTGTGGGTTGTATCTCTACTACATTAGTGTATATTTGATCATCTATATATGAATAACCCTAAAAATAACTTTGATTTTGCATTCCAAAATTAGTATTTTTGGTTAATTTAGCTTTTCATACATCATGACAATAATCAGCCAGTGCATTCAGTGCGTGCAAACTTTATCAATTATAGCCACTACAGACACATTTTTGAAACGTTCTTTTTCTGCTTGCCCGTGATATTTGTAGTGTGTTAATGTATCTTAAAGGAATACGGGTTTCAATAAGCTTACGAAGTACGTAGGTAGTAGTGTACAAGTTTGAAACATCTGCAAGGAAGGGATGTTAAGGGATGTTACATGTTCGTAGTCAATAACAGTATTTAAGATATTTCCTTGATGATTATTTTTCTTTCAAGCCCCACAGAGCACTCAGTTGGTATATATGTTACTATACATAGAATAACGTGCAGGTATCCTATGGTAAACGGGGACACAGTACTTTAAAAAGTGTTCCTTCATTTCTTCTTTAAAAAGGGGAAAGGTAGTGTTCAAGTTTGAAACATCAGGTATGAAGGGATGTCACATGTTAGTAATCACTAACAATAAGACATTCCTGTGATGAATACTTTTCTTCCAAGCCCCAAGGAACGCTCAATTGATATTTAAGTCATCCTAGAACCTATATAAGTATTAGCCGCACGTATGGTATAACGGAATGAACGGGGACACAGCAGTTAAAAAGTTCCTTCACTTCTCCTTTAAAAGGGGAAAAGGTAGTGTTCAAGTTTGAAACATCAGGAAGGAAGAGTTGTTACGTTTTCATCGCCACTAACAATAAGATATGCGTCTCAAGAAATATCACGTATACAAATATAAACACTTTCTGCTCTACTGAACATATACGAATACTGGAACAATTATTATTTCGATTTTCTATGAATATTTAAAAGTTAGCATAAGGAAGTTACGCCAAGCACAAACCATAGCTGGAACGAGCACAAAATGTGTTGTCTGTCTTGAAGCAACGGTTCCTTGTACGTTCAATGAAGCTTATGCGTAGAATTACTGTTTTCACCATAAACAGTGATGTATGCAGTGTGGAACTGATTACAAACTTATTGTTAATAGTAAATAAAAGGAAGATGACTGTGATACAAATTTTATTGTCTTGGTTGTTACAAAAATGTCATTATTTAACGGGATTTTTTTTATTGTTAGAACACTAAAAATGAAAAATGAAGTTTATGTACACACCACCCCGTGCAGTATTATTTTGGTGTAATATATGCTCTTACAATTAGTACTAGGCACTCCGGACATCGGTTGCCGCCCCGCAGGCTATGAGGCCTTGATTCGGGAGGACTTTACTTTACTCTTACTCCGGACATTAATTCCTTCCAACGTTCCGCGGTAGGCCAAAAGGCTTGTTCGAGGAGCAAATACTTTGCTTTACTACATAAATACTTTACATACTTTACACACCGTGCATACTTTACTTTTCTCCAAGTAACAAAGAAAGTAACCGTTTTTAAATTTAAAATTTTTTTGCAGTATTGGCTTTTCGATGGTCCGATGATCGCCGTGTTTCCGACATCGTTCATCGCGAATTCGTGGGCCTCGAACTTTATGTGGTTCTGCTTCGTCTTCTCCCTTTGGGGACAACTCACCATTATCTCCTCGATGTTCTTCTACCGATGGATCCTCATCTGCAAGTACGACACATGTTAGTAAAACTAGTACTTACTTGTACTATGCTAACTAGTATTTACTAAACTGCTTGCTTTCTATTAACATGCTAGCTAGCGTTTACTAAGCTACCTACATTCCATTTGCATGCTAACTAGTACTTGCTAAACTATAATACTATAGTTTACTGTTAATACCGAAACGTGTAATCAGGAAGGATGAATGCACTGCGATGTCCGCATTGTTTTTATGCTTGTTGTGAAACATGAATAAATGGGGCACAGTCAAGTGTTATTTGTTTGATGACTATGCCCAATTTCGGTCTAAATGATGGGTTGTACATAAAATTTTAAGGAGCAACTTAACTTTAGCGTGAATCCCAAGCTACATATACAGTTGCGCGATCTAGGGCTTATAATATGTTTCCTTTCTACAAATACAAGCTACCTTACATTACTTCAAAGCACTTGGGGGCCCTCTCAGGACCCCCGCAGGCGAAGTGCCTTAAATACGGAAGAATTTTATATACCTTACTTTGCATTGTATTTTGTTTTCCAAGCACATCTCGTCCACCCCGACATTTCAGCAAACAAGCGTTCATCCGCGTGCTGCACTCCAAGTGGCCGCATGCCATCCTGACCGTGCTGGCCATCATCACCCTGGTCGGCTTCGCCAGTTTCACCGTCGCCACCTTTGGCCCGACCGATCTGTTGAGGCAGCAATGTCGACAGTTGTACTCGAGTGCCTTTCCGAATGTCGATTGGAATACGACATATGTCATGGGATACGATGGAATTGTAAGTGCTGTTTCGTACTTAAACAATACTGGATTTTACAGCCAGCACCCATGAGATGTCCCTCATTTGCATTGGATCACAAAAGTATTACTATTAAAAAGGATATACAAATTATAAACGGTTTTTGACCCCTCCCCCCCCAAATTTTAAAACGTTTTTAAAGTTTTAAAACTTAAAGTTTTTCTGTCTCAAAATGATGTACATATGTTTCATATTATTGGAATATCTAATTCCGTTCAACTACTTTCCTCTTTCAAGTCATATTAGAGAACGTGTCTTACTGTAACGGTTTTGCGTTTTCAGCCAAACAATAAGATCATTTTTGCCATAGTGTGTTGAGATAGTAGATCATTTGCTGGTCCGTCTGAAATTTGCATAATTAACTGCTCCTGAGAAAGAGGTCCTGGTTAACGTATGCAAGTGAATTACTGTAGACCTGGCGGGAGCAAAATTTTATAGCATGTGTCCAATATCCCTCCATGCACACCTGTACCATCTAGAGACCAAAACCGACTAATCTCACTTACCTACTAACAATAAGTAGCTATGCTATCGATCAAACTATCTGTTCTTTGTAAACTTTACTAACTATGCTAATTACCATACACGGTATTACTTTGATTGAAACTGAAACTGATAACTACCAACATCACCTCTTCAGATGAAGGCGCAATACGTCGCCTCGCTGATCTTCATCGTTGTTTACTTTGGCTCTCAAATTTCAACCACCATTTTCTTCGCCATCAAAATCTACACGACCATAGGAAAAGCCGCGACGAGCGAGCGGTCGCGACGCGTGCATCGGCTGACGTTCAACATGATATGCGTTCAGGTAAGCTCACAAGCTTGTGAAATGACATAGGTTAGTGAAAAATTTGAATACTTTGGCAAATATGGGTAATTGGAAAGAAACCTAACAATAAGATACCATTATAAATCGACAGTCGGATATTTGTACAGAACGGAATCAGGTAAGCTAATAGTAACTTGGAATATTTATGCCTGTTTTGTGCTTTTAGCGTAGCAATGGGAACACCATAACAAGAAAACGGTTGTTTTGAAGCATATTTGAAGCACATTAGCTGCGCTTTAAACGTGCTTGAATTGCTTACATGCATGCGTTTATAGGAAAATGCTGTGTCATCACAGCGTGTTGCTTTTGCGATTAGTAGTATCTCATTTGCGTACGACTACAAAGGTTTCTCTCACAAGTACAAAGGAATATGTAAATTTTGAACCGCTTTGCTAAAAAAAAGAAATTAGATAAAAATCACGTGTTCTGCTAGTTAGTTGCCATGGACTATGTGTTGAAATGAATACTCTCATTTTCATTCTCATTTCCTTCCATTTTTTTGAGTATTTTTGGGACCCCGGAATGTAATCTGTCTTCTACCGAGAAATTACTCACCAAATTTGAGTAATTTTTGAGTAATTTTTCTCTGTGAGGTTCCATTTTATTTTTATCAGAAGGGTTTTTTTATTAGTAGACTATCAGAATCAATAGGAAGTTTATCATATAAGCCGGAACTCCACTTCCAGGCCTTCTTCCCGCTCGTGTGCCACTACATCCCAATCACGGTCAGCATGGCCTTCCTCGTCTTCTCGTGGTCGTGGCCGAATCTTTCGTTGTACATGCTGTACTCCTTCATGATTCCACCCGTCGTGAATCCGCTCATTTCCATTTTCTTCACTTACGAGTACCGGAAGTCCCTTGTCAATGCCTTTCATAAGGTCACCGGGTACCAGATCAAGGCCCGGTGTGTGGAGGACCACAGTCGCGTGGTTACGGTATCGACCGTATCGAAGAGCCATCAGTCGGTGCATCGGTCATCGTTGCATGTTGTGTAGTTTTGGTTACTTTGTTTATACTTTGATACTTTGCTTATTGTTGGGATATTTGCAAAATGGCTTTCCTAATACCCGTCTTATGCAAAAGCTACAAGATGTTGCCAAATGCCGGCAGGAAACTATGATTTTTTTCAATGTAAAACATCGTCATGTCTAAATTCCTTTTCACAAATCACAAACGTTACGGGTTTGTAATGCTAACAATAAGAGCACATTTTTGTCGTGGTAAATTATATTTAGACTACTTAATTGTAAGAAAAAATTTTGATAGTTGCGAAGAGCTTTCTCAACACATTCTCAAAACATTCTCAACACCACTGCACTATCTCTTCTAACTTAAAAGAAACGCCAAGAAAGCCTGTGATCACTTCTTGTTGTTACTACACTTGCCTTGGTCGCAATTTATTGTTAGGTGCTTATGTCGGTTGCCTTTATTTTTTTCGTTTATAATGCTGAGATGAAGTTCATATGTGTAAAATAAATATTGTGTTATCTTGCAACGATGAAAATAGGATTCCTAGAATGCAGTTGAACACGCAACACACAGTGAGCTTCGATGTACTGCAGCGATATGCAAAAAGGTATCCATACTGAACTCTATCTTGACGCTACACAAAAACACGTGAAGAGCGAAACACAAACTAAGAACTCGAAGCACTAGCCAAACGAAGAACTAATCTTTATCCTGTAATTAACTAGTCCTTTTTTCTGTAACTGGTAAGAAACATAACAATAAGATGTAATATTATACAGTTGTCGTATTCCCACGAAAATGTTATATTATATAGTTGTCGTATTCCCACGAAGATGTTATATTATATAGTTGTCGTATTCCCACGAGAAGAAAAGGCTTTATCAACGATGACATGTTCAAATAGGAGTTCTTTGTTGATGTCAGTACGATGACACTACTCTATGGAATAGCACTCTAGGATAAGATCGGCTCAAATCTAAGAGTCTCAAAAACACAAATTCACCGGCGCAATTAAACTGTCTATTGAACAAAACACTGGCCATCCAATGTTCTTCGAGTTGGTTGTAACTCAAACTAACAAGAAACTGTCGCATCGTGTGTCTCTCGTACATTACGTTTCTTTCTAAATTTTCACAGTTCAGAGAAGTTTCACAAAACTGTAATCACCAAAGGCAAAAACTCTCGTGATCACCATAGGGTTGTGAAAATACTAATTTCTGTAATTGCTAAGAATCATAACAATAAGATATCATTGTACAGTTATCTGATTCTCTCATCAAAAAAACTTTATTAACGAAACACACAAAGCAATATTGCAGTAAAAAATAAAGTGAAGGGAATTTGTGGTATATGACTCGGGACGGTTGAGCGAATTGATGTTGTGACCCGCTGACGATGTTGTTGACCCGCTAACGGTGTCATTGACCAGTTGATTGTGTGAGGCGGGCGTCGTAAAATCGATAAGCTCCATAACGTCCGACGGCGGTAAAGTGTCAATGGCGGAAAAAGTGTGGAGAAGTTGTGACACGACAACGGGGTCATCGTAGTAGTAGAATCGCAGGAAGAAGAAGAATCACCATTGGTCACTTTGATGATACGGTAAGGATGAATGGAACCGTAGCTCGAGGGTATCGTCAAGCTTATCCGTCTGTGGAATCCCGAATCGATGTGTAGTCAGCTGGAAAGATGATGATGATCCATCATTTTCTGCGGACTCTCGCTGTAGTGGACGTGTTGTTGAGGACGATGCAATGATTGTAATTCCACGTGTAGCCGCGGGCGCTGGCGTCGCGCCACCACGGCGCTTGGAGAACTGTAAAACAGTTATTGTTAAGTCTTTATTCAACAGTGAATACCATACATGAGGCATAGAGCGCACTTATCATGCGAGTTTGGTTTGATAAGTGCGAAAAAAGGCCTAATTTTGGAAGAGGATAAGAAGTTGTGAGGAGGAATAGTAGTATGTGGAAGTGGTAAAATGAGTGCATTATTAAAGGAGGCCAGAATCCGTTGTTTTGTATTAGCAGAATTGTGTGTATAAGTAAGCGACCCGCTACTTCTTTGAGGGGCAACTATATAAGGAAATGGTGCATTTTGTCTCCGAGGATTTACGGTTTCTGGCCCCCACCTACATAAAAACTAACAGACAATGACAACATTGTCAGGTTGGCGGCTACTATTTGCATGCTTGATGTCATTCTGTACAAATATCCGACTGTTACTGGAAAACGATATCTTATTGTTTGTTTTCTTTATAATCACACAAATTTTCTAATTGTAAGGCATTCAACTTTTAGGCAACCCAACGCGACCTTGCAAACGTGTGAACCTGAAAAATGCTATGAAAAATTTAAACACGCTTTCAAAAAAAATAGCCGGATATTTGTATAGAACGGAGTTAGTATTGTCGATTGTAAACGACTTGTTGAGGGCATGCTGCTAGAGGTTTGCTCACAACTGTTAGAAAAACTAGCAGTCTTCCATCCTAACAATAAGACCTCGAATGAACAGAATATAGTTAATATTGGCATGATTTACTCCGTTCTGTATAATCAAATCTCATTGTTAGGTTTCTTCACAATCACACAAATTGGCTAAAAGCTTTAAGGTTTCTGCAGCTCCTTTAACCTGTCTACACAGATGCAAAATAGTTGCGCAGAATGAGGACTCATTTATAGGTACTAGCTCCTGTAGACTACAAATGTGAAAAACAATGAATGGAATGTATTTTGTAAATAGTGGGTTAGATAAAGTATGTAAAAGAAGGGGAAATGTATAACATACCTGTGATGAGTACGACGAAAATCGAGTAGACAGCTCTCAACAGCCACGATAGACGACGAATCGATACGAAGTGAGTGTCAGTGGAAGCAATTGATACCGTCATTAGGGCAGATGATTGAATGCGACGGCATTGTTACGTACAACAATGTTTTTGAGCAAAAAAGGGCTAACGGAAAGGAGAAGTGTGTTTGTTGGCATTGTTAACCAGAAAGACAACACCACCACCCGGGAGTGGATAAAACATGGAAAGGATGGATACCTTTGTAAAAACAGCGAAAAGAGATGAGGGGAGGTGGGGAAGGTTGTCGTGTAAGTAGTGCTATTACAATATCTGACTCCATTCTGCCTCCGAAGTATCCGACTGTCACCGTTCATTCAATTTTGTAAGCGTTGAAATATTTCAGAGAAGGTTTATAAGCTTGCAAAATGGTGTACGGCATTAGTAAATATGTGTAGTTGGAAAAACTTAACAATAAGATTTGCTTATGCAGTGACAGTCGGATATTTGCACAGAACGGAGTCAGGTATGCCAATAGTCCATTCTGCCCCCTTTGATATAATGGTAGGGGGCTCCTAAATTACGTTGTGTTTTCCCTTAACATTGCTCTAGGCCAATTGCGGTTTCACAATCTGTATAAATGCTAACTCGTTTTCTCAAACGTTGCTCGAGGACGTACCAGGAGACCAATAACAGCTATAATGTATTATAGATTTGGCTTACGCATTTATATCCTACACCTCATTTATATGATAACAATACAGTAGTACAACACACTCTATAAGGTTTTAGTTGCCATGTTTTTTTAATATTTATAGGAATATGTTTATCTTCAAGGTGGTTGATTACAAGGCAACCACACTCATAGAAGCCATCCAGATGCGAATGGGGTTCCCAGTAATCCTGAATTAAAGGGGGCCGGAAACCATGCATTCTCGGAGGCACCATTTCCTTATACAATTGCCCCCCCCCTCAGAGAAGTTTCGGGTCTCTTATACACATAGTTCTGCAAATACACATTTCGAGGTATGGTTGTTCATTTTTGGTTGTTCATTTTTTTATTATTTTCATTATTTTTAAGGTTTTTCATATGTTTTTTCACGCGTATAGCACTAATTGTAAGATTCTTGACAACGCGTTCTCTGTTCATCCTTCTTAGTTACTTTCAAACAAAAAATTGTAAAACTTTGCGAGAAAGGTGTCGCCTAATCAAATTGAGCAATCGTATCTAGCATTCATGTTATACTTTACGTAAAGCACAAATGAGACGAGACGCACGTTGTTGTAGTAAACCGAAACATTTATGCCACAAGTAGTCATATCTGACACCGTTCTATAATATACAAGTATCTGACTGTCACTATACATTCAATTTTGTAAGAATACAAATGTTTCACAGTTCATAGCAGGTTTATAAGCTTGCAAAACGGTGTACGGTTTTAGTAAATATGTGCAGCTGAAAAAAACTAACAATGAGATTTGCTCACGCAGTGACAGTCGGATATTTGTACAAAGCGGAGTCAAGCATGCCTATAGTAGGCGCCGTCCAATATAAGAACCGCCTGAATAAGAACCCTAGAACAATAGTCGTTAATTTGATTATCCTTTGTCCGAAGGTTCTTATCCAGGCAGTTCTTATTCTTGGCGGCGCCCAATAGTAGTCACAACCACATGCATACAGGACTGGCCAAATATAAATACATATAAATTTTCAATGCAATCATATTCACCTCGTACTTATAATCGTAAAAGTAACAATAAGCAACTGCCAAGTGATAAAAGTAAGTAAAGTCCTCCCGATTCAAGGCCTTATAGCCGGCGGGGTGGTAACCGAGGGAGCCAGGCCGCTATGGCATTTAAGTCCGGAGTGCCCACCTTTTCACCAGACCAATTACTTTCCATGAAACTATCACATGTATGATGTACCACTACACCATTCTGTCCCCTTTCATATAATGGAAGGGGCACCAAAATAACTGTGTGTGTTTCCCCTCAGCATTGCTCCAGGCCAATTGCTGTTTCACAATCAGCCTAACTCGTTTCCTCAAACTTTGATTGTGATCGTATGGCGCCACCAAGAATAAGAACCGCCTGGATAAGAATCGTCTGAATGAGAACCCTCGAACAAAGGATAATCAAATTAGCGAGCATTGTTCGAGGGTTCTCATTCAGGCGGTTCTCATTCAGGCGGTTCTTATGTTGGGCGGCGCCGAATGTATCAGCCTACCATTAATACTGATAATGTATAGTAGATTTGACTTACGGATTTATATAATACGCCTCATTTATTTGATTTATTTGATAACAATACCATTAGAATAGTACAGCACACTCTATAAGGTGTTAATTGCCATCTGTTTTACATATTACTATTAATATTTTTATCTTCAAGGTGGTTGACTATAAGGTAACCACACTCATAGAAGGCATCCAGATGCGAGTGGGGTTACCGATAATCCTGAATTAAAGTAATTGTAACCAAACATACTAT
This sequence comes from Koerneria luziae, assembly GCA_014805365.1. NCBI lineage: Eukaryota > Metazoa > Nematoda > Chromadorea > Rhabditida > Neodiplogasteridae > Koerneria > Koerneria luziae. The sequence goes on along the minus strand of JACMIJ010000258.1, from coordinate 4,613 downwards.
TGGAATACTGGACTCCGTTCTGTACAAATATTCGACTGTCGCTATACAGTCAGTTTTGTAAGTGTATTCAAACTGTTCACAGTTCATTACAGTTTGAAAGCTTGGGAAATGGCATAGGATTGGGGCATAGGGCAAAAAAAAATTCAATACTTTCGCAAATTTGTGTAATTTAAAAGAATCCTAATAATATTATAATATTTGTTCATACAGTGACAGTCGGATATTTGTGCAGAACGGAGTCAGGTAAGCCAATAGTAACATGCTGTTACGAACAGAAGCTAGGGGAAGGAAAGATTCCTAGAGGGAGGTTTTTGATGGAATTGAGAATATCTTCAAAGAGCTTGTCGAAGATGTTGGCTGCCGGATCGCAAAGTGGTCTCTCCACGTGATTCCTTGGATGTGTCTCGCTTATCGTATCAAAGAGAAAAGAAGCCTCACTTAAGCCTGAATAGCGCCTGAGTGTATAAAACACTCAAAATTTGAGGCTTATTTTTCTCTGATTAAACGCGATTCCTTGGATGTGTCTAAGCGTCTATCGTATCGCTTCTTCTCGGTCCCACCCAGGAACGACTTCTACCATCGGAGTAACTTTACTTGTTAACTAAAATTCAAATTACATATGGTCTGGTTTTTCATTTTTATTTTTTAAATTTTTTTTAATGATTTTCATGCGTATAGCACTAATTGTAAGATTCTTGAAATGCGTTCTCTGTTCATCCTTCTTAGTTTCCTCCAAACAAAAACTGTAAAACTTTGTGAGAACGATGTCGGCTTATCGAATCGAGCAATCGTATCTAGTATTTAGCTTATACTTTACATAAAGCACAAATGAGACGAGGCGCACGTCGTCGCAGTAAGCAGCGATTTGTGCTAATTGTAAGAAAAATGTAAAAATGAATCTTTGCAAGAACCAAAAAAAACTCGTGTCACTGAAAACTGATTTTTTAAACTTAACAAAAAGATTGCATTTCTTACACAATATTTGTTGTTCAAGAAAGGCTTCAAGAACGCAATTACAACGAAATGCAAGAAATTCCATATTATTGAGGTAAAACGAATTATCAACAACTGAGAGGGCGCCTCGTATAAATCGTGAATATTAATAAGCTTAGAAGCATTTTACAAATCCGACTCAGTATTCCAATTTTTTTCAGGCGTAACACAACAATGCTTAAATCATATTTTTAGACATCCTGGAAAGGACACAGTTCGTAATTTGGTCAAAGAACGGAAAAACGTGACAATTCGGCATACTCTTGGAATGTCTGACTCCGTTCTGTGCATATATTCAACGGAACTAAAAAATCTTAAATTAAGAATGTGTTCAAATTTTCCGCAGCTCATTTTCGAACTTGTGAAACAGGTGCGAAAATGCTGAATGCGTTAGTATTGCTAATTCAGCAAAATTGTGAATCGGAAAAGATGAAGTTAGTACTATTCCAGTAACACTAATTGTAAGATGCAAGACTAGCAACATTAGAAACTTGTTGTCAGCTGTTATACATATTATTATATAAAGCTATGGGTCCTTTTTGGTGTAAGTTTTCCGTTATGCTGTTAGTAGCAGAAATGAACGTTCCTGTCAAGTTAGACAGTACATGTGTTCGTGTAATGGTTTTTGAACATTTTTTCTCTCTAACACATCATGTCGAGGAAGCGCCACTACTTTTGCATAGCTTTGTACTTTGACAAACAAGGCACATAATTGTGCTGACAGATCCTGGAGAAGTTCTTCTGAAAGAAGTGTGTTTTGAGTGTATTCATTTCTGGTCTGCTAGTATAGTTGCTGCGTTTCTTCTGATTGCCGAATCAGCCGAACCTCCTTCTCATGTTACACACCTTCACGTGGACAGGAATAATCAAGCTTTTGCCCGTTTGGATCAATGGAAGTGTGACAACACACACACATAGAAGCCACAGCATCTTGCTTCCGCCGGTCAATAGTACTTCATTTGCATATATTTCTAAACACTTTCCAATGGAATATGCAAATTTGAGACCGGCGGAAGATGCATTATCTCATTATAATACGCAGTTGTTGCAGTGAGCTTTTCAGTGACCTTTTACAGTGACTCAGTGTAGATCACTGAAAAAAAAACTCGCTGGAAGCAGAAGGGTTACAACCGTCGCAGCTGTATGTAAATCTTTTTTTTCATTTGTAGATTAAGTTATTGTAATATCCGGAATACTTACAACGTTTGGATTCGTTTCAATGCTTTGCTCTGCCGAGTAATTTCCCGAGACCTAAGAATTTTCGCCAATCTTATTGTTAGAGGTCTGTATTATTATAAATGACTATTTTCAATCTTGGTTGCTTAATAGTGTTAATATTTATATAATACTTGGGTGTTGTTGCTGTTTATTTCCTTTTTATTTGCGCACTAAATGCAATATTTGGTGGAACCGTGGTCTTCGGCGGTGACCCAACCAAAATACCACCAGTGTCGTTGTGGTACGGTCACCACTTCCCACAACACCATTTTCCGCAATAGTTACTTTCCATAATCCTCACTTCCAACAAAGATAGCATACGAAACAAGAATTATCATATCGGTTTCGTGGTGTTAGATAAAAACCATATCACTTATAGGCCGTCACTTATTGAGAAATGGTGTTGTGGGAAGTGTGGTTTCCCCGTAATTGTGAAACGGGGCCAGAAACCATGAATCCTTGGTGGCAGCCAACACCATTTCCTTATATAGTTGCCCCGCTCACAGAAGTTGTGGGTCTGTTATGCACACATTTCTGACATGAAGAAATGACAGTTTTCGGCCTTTTTTTAAATGGTTCATCATTTATCCCGGTAGGATCACGTGGAGAAGGTGATTCCACATTTCCTTTTCGTGAATAATATTATTTTGCTTTCCTGAATAATTTAGCGGATTTCAGAATGCCAACAAACTCACTGTTTCTCCAGTCGAACACCTCGCAGAAAACGTATGTTTTTGCTTATTGTTAGGACTTTTTTCTCAAAGCTTTGACGGTTCTTTTTGTTTTCTGTGAATACTGGGTCGTGTTTACTGTAGCTCACAAGAAAGCGAATGCTTTAAAGACTCCTTGAAACACGTTAGTTGCGTTTCTAACGTGCCCATATGTAAATGGTTTGCATGAATGCATTCTTATTGTTAGGAAAACGGCTCGGCCCAATATACGAACCGTTTGGATAAGAACCCCAGGACAATGCTAGCTAATTTGATTACCCTTTATCCGAGGGTCCTTATGCAGGCGGTTCTTATTCTTAGCGGCGCCAGGAAAACGCTGGGACGGTCATTTTCAAAGCGTTTTCACGCTATTCATAGACTGCTGATTGAATGCAAAGAAGGTACAGTAGATCGGTGGCTATAAAATGATGTGTGTTTTTTTTGTCTAAAAAAACAAAGTAATAATGTTTATCTTCAAGGTGGTTGATTATAAAGCAACAATCACACGTATCGAAGTCTTTTTTTTTGTTTTTGTGAATTTTTTCTCATTCCAGGAAGTCAACCACATGTGTTCTCCGCATCGGGTACTTGGACGAATTCTATCCGATGAACTATCGCGATATGTTCGGAGTATGGAAAGGCTATTATCCGAAGTTCTTCAAAACGGTTGCCAAACGCTTCAAATGCGAAATTGAATACGTGAACGTAGACGGAATGTGTAAGTGCTTTGATGTTTCTGGGTAGATCAAAAAAGGGGGCTCAGCTGCCGCCGTAGAAATAGCCCTATTTCTCATGTGAAGGGAAAATAGTGCCCCTTCCAACTTACCCCGATATTACATCATTTCCTTGTACCTTCCCTCGGTACACTTCCCATCACATCTATGTCTTATTGTTAGTCTACAAAAACGCGCAACTTACCGTGAATTGAAGCAACACCCACAGATTTATGGTACCGATAATTTTCTCCTCTCACTTCAAAAACGGCGCTAATACTATGGCGGAGTTTATTAGAGCTTATTGAAGTGGGAGGTGGCTCCTGTTCTGTTGCCATATCGGTAATAGAGTCTGTTTCTAGAACATAGAACCTATCCCCCACTTTTATAGACATTTACTGACCTAATAATAAGATTTACTTAAAGCAAAGCAACTCAAATGTGCATTGCCTATGGGGAGGGAGGTTAGGAGGTTTCAAAGACATTCATGTTAGCCACTGTGTACTTTGTAGTCGCGAAGTTTAACAGGCAGTTGTATTTCGTGACTCTTGTTGTACGAAGAATAAAGTTAATATAGATTAATAAATTTAATAAAGTTATTTTGTATTGACTTGCACCACCAAAAACCGGGCTCGTGAAATGCTTCTTCTTATTGTTAGATGACGGTGAGTACGTGCCGGCCGTTCTCAACGGCAGCATATTCTCGTTCCTCGACGGTGTGCTCAACAATCAGGAGTACGGGGGAAAGCGGAACGCACTCGTCAAGGCACTGGCCATCGAGGATGTCCAGGTACCCACGGGGAAAAACCAGTGGAAAAATAGTGTCATCCCAAGACCCAAAAATGTCGGGGGGTCCAAGTCCGTCGGCTGCCCTGGAACCGCGGGGGGTTCGTTGGGGGGACCCCCCCCCTTCCTAACAGAAAATATCTAGTACCAACAGCATCCAAATCTTCTAGAATTCCGGCGAGTAACTGGTTAC
>JACMIJ010000257.1:0-23509 GCA_014805365.1 Koerneria luziae | reverse complement strand
TTGGCCAAAAACTTTGAGAAAAACGCTGTCTAAATTTCGATACGCGTGTCGACACGCGTGTCGACACCCCCGCTTTTTCGATACGAAGTTACGAATGGGTGTCGAAGTGTCGAATTCGTGTCGAAACGGCATCTCTATAAACTAGTCTACTCGTGTTCTCGTCCACACTCTTAACTGTCAGCAAAAGTTAAAGTAAACAAGTTTTTCTTCAAAGCTAAGGAAAACCTTTGTAGTTATACCTCGGTTCCAATAATAAAGTGATCCGGATATTTATCCGAGGTATTGGTGAGGAAGGCCGGATCGGCAAAGTCCGCGTACCAATGAACGGCGATGCCATCAACCATCTTCGCCACCTCGGCATCTCCAAGGACCTGATATCATTTGTATATTTATGTTTACCTTGAGTGTTTAAAGCACTCACTCTCTTCAGTAAAAAGGCAAAGTCTCCTGTATGCAAGGCATTTCGCCTTGCGGGTAGTCCTGAGAAGACCAGGACGTTGTGGAGCATTTTAAGCCCGAAAGTGCCCAATCATTCACGCGGACAGATTACTCTTCGTAATACTATCACTATCAATTGCTTACCCCGGAGGGACGACACCTTGGTTGGGTAGGGACGTTCAAACGCTAAAGTGCGTCTAAACGCTCAAAATTCTGTAACTTACTACATCCGTATAGTTTGGAAGATTAATGCGGAAGTCGTCGTGCATTATGATTTTGGTCGCTTGAGTATCGGGCGAGGCAAGCAGTGTCGGCTTCATGAAGTCACGGATGAAGTCACGTTCCATCTTTAATTGAAAAGAATATCTCTATCATGATCTTACAATGGAAACACATTGTTGTTCTGCTCTTTCTTGTGGATTTTGTAAATATAACAATCATATGAACTTTCAATAAGAATTCAACAAATTTTGAATCATAATATCATATTTTCAATACGAATAGCTAAAAATAATAAGAATTTTCGACAAAAAGAGATTCTTGTAAAGGTCCAAAAACTTGTCATAACGGTCATTATCAATGATAATTGTCATTTATGCAATAAATTGTCTGTTATCGCTGTATTTCGTAGGATGCGTAGCCAATCAACAATGAAAAGATCTGCAACGCACTGCGTTTTACTGCTGTTCAAAGACCATCGATCTAAAATTTGCATATTCCTTTGTTCAATACTTCGAATACCTTCATGTAAATTAAGTGGCTACTTGAATATTTAATAACGGTAACATTTGCCGACAACGTTTAAAGAAGGACCCAACTCATTATTTTGTGTGTACTGATTGTGCTATTTCCCCAAATTTGCCTATGCCCACTACGGTCGCACTACAAAATTTGCCTACCTCTCAATCAATATGCAAATTGACTGTTTGCACTGATTTTTGGTACCAAACTAATCAGAATAACACCACTGGCCAACATGAAAGCGAAAAAGCAGTTTTTGACCAAATTTAACAGCCTACGTATCCTTGCGTGTGCAGAGCATACTGTAGGGCACTATGCCCGAATACTTCGCCATTGCTTATATACAATGTAAATGTAAAATATGAGTAATAACATCATGCAGTAATGTTATAAGGGACCACAATGGGGGAATGGCACAATAATATTTGGGGGTTAGAAAGTGAGTTGGGTCCTTCTTTAACGTATGAAACCAACAATTCAATACTCACTGGTTCAATATGAGAAAAACATCAAGTAAGCAGATGCAAACCTCTGGAGAAAAGTACATCGATTGAAAGGGATGGGTAGCGAAGGCTCCAGTGCTGGGCTCATTTTGAACACTCAGAGCCCAGATGGGCACACCGCGAGAAGTGTACTCGGAAATGAATCTGCAACGAAATACACATAGTCACTCCTAGTTGACGATGTTCATAGTGGTTCGAAATTTGCACAACTGTTTGTTCATACTTCATATTCTGTTCTGTCTCCGTATGCAACTTAGTCACAAATAAACATCACATTGGTAGTGTCGTGAACTTCCGTATGATTGTGTGCACAAACACGTGCATGCCATGAACACACTTCCATAGATAAGAAACGATAACAAACACAAGGAAGATATTGTTTGTTAGGATTCTAGTGAAGCAAACAATAGAGTTAAGTAAATTAGCATGATGAATTATAATACTTGTCTTTGCGATTGTTATCTGTTGACAAGTAAGATCCTGACTCCGTTCTGTACAAATATCCGACTGTCATCGTATGACCAAATCTTATTGCTTGGATTTTCCAATGACACAAGCATGCGAAAGTATTGACATTTCTCACAATCTTTCGCCGCCTCCCAAGGTTTGAAACTGTTATGAACTATGAACAGTTTGAATACGCTGACAACACTGATTATATAGCGACAGTCGGATATTTGTATTGAACGGAGTCAAGTATTCCAATAGTACATTGCGCGCGAAACGCCACCTATGACGATATCATCAACTCCATCCGATCACAACCTATCTGACAAGACATGGTTCCATCATTTTATAGATAAACCCTTCTTCTTCTTCAACCCCCATGTCCTATTAGCGCATTTGCCTTATGACCAAATGCCTTGGATATATGAATAAAGAATTAAAAAAAGAATTAAAAACGCGTACCTTGCGAGATAGCGCGCGTATGCGCGTGCGTACTGTTCGCCATCCTTTAACTGCCCGCCACCGTTCATCTTCTCGTTATTCTTCATCCATGGAGGCGCTGACCACGACGCTGCGAAGACCTGAACACGCCATGATTCCTCCGTTCATCCAACAGTACCTCATTTGCATACGATAACAAATGCGGAGCTTACATTGTCTCAACATCATGTGTGAATGTGCATAACAGTCTCTGTACATAACATAACGTATGTCGCTGTCACTGTATGATCAAATCTTATTGTTAGGTTTCCCTCCAATTACACAAATTTGCCAAAGTATTCGAATTCTTCGCAGCCTATGCCATTTCACAGTTTACTATGAATACGATTATCTGCATAGCAGGTTGTGGAACCCAACTCAAGTCGTAAAGTTTTCCCGCTCACATTGATTGTTTGATTGGCGCCGCTGGCAGCGTCCATCGCTTGCCGAGTGTATGTGATCTTCCACGTGTCCTCGTCAAACAGTGTAAAGTTGTTGAGGTCAAAATCCCCGGGAGTATCCAGATACGAGTACATTCGTGTGGAGAAGTCACACGAGGCGATCGGGACTCGAATCATGTTGTAGCGGAGGCCTGAAGGGTATCGGCCGTTTCCAACCATTAGCTCTATCTTCGTCTCACTCAAACTAATTCGTTTCCGTGACCAATCACGATATTTCCAACATCAACACGACCGTTCTTATTCATATTGCAACCTACTAAGGCTTATATGTATAATGCAAAAAAATTGAGAATCCATATGATTACTCTCAAATGAAGGATATAACTGGTCTCACTGCTCACAATATGTCTTGACTGAAATAGAGTAGAAAATCGAGTATTGTACACCATGAATGCTTGTTGTTATTTTTGGGTGCTCAAACCGACATAGCTTCCACCACCTAAAGCATAGCATGCTAGCGCCGGTGAGACTGACGCATTCGAGTGTTCTTTGAACTTTCGCATACTCTTATCAGCTATTGTATTATATCAAGCTAATAAAAACCTGACTAAGTTTATGCGATTCGCCGTACATGTCACTCAACACATGTGTATGCGGATCTCTACAAGAATCGTAGTGTTTGGATCAAGTTAATCTTTAGCTGCAATTTTATTGTTAGAAAAGGGCACCAAGTAAAAACATAGCTTTGAATATCAGCTGTTTGACATTTACTGTTTGAATACTTGACTCCGTACTAGGCAAATATTCGACTGTCGATATATGTACATTCAAATTTTATTATGTAAGTACAATTTATCATTTCCACAGCAAATTGTTTTAAATATTTTTAGTAAATCTATGTAATTGGGAAGAATCCTAACAGTAACAGTTTGACTGTACAATTATATCGGATTTTTGTACAGAACGGAGTTATTTATTTGAATAGTACCATTCACTCCAAAGTAACTGTTGATGAGTTGCTGAGCGAGTTTGTCGCTGAGCCTGTTCAGATTGATCGCAGTCGCATCGGTCATCGCCCCTCCGAAGCCGACGATCGTCTGCTCTTTTTTCGAGGTGTCAAGTGTAAAGGTTACATCGGCTGAAAAATGCATCATATTATTACAAAGTAAGAAACAATCGCATAGTATGAATAACCTTTACGTTGTATCTTATATAAAGAAACAGTGGTCAGTATGAAAGGTGCTGCGATATCTTTTTTGGAAACACAACTAACATGTGCATTAGGCACCCGGAACTTGTAAGAACAAATAACTACTTCTGTCTCGAAAGATCACGGTTTCAGGCCTTCGCTAACAGCGCTACCACACAATTACGTAGATCGTATGTATCAATATGGAATCGAGAATAGATCAAACTTTTAAACACCATGTACGGATCTATCTTACCAGTCAGGTTACTGTCGTGTTACTGGGTTACTGCCCTGTTAGGCTACTGTCCACTTTCGATTAAGGTTACTGTCTTGTTAGTATTAGCTTACAGTCCCTGTTACCTAACTAGGCTACTGTCCCCGCAGGCGAAATGCCTTGAATACGGGAGACTTTGCATTAGGTTACTATCCACTCACCAGTTTCGTTACTGTCCAGACTACCCTTGGTCATTCGATCTCCGTCCATGCTGGTCGTGTACATCACCGCGACATCGTCATCCTGGATCTCTTCAACGTCATCGCAGACATCCTCTGTGCACACACAAATCTCCCGGAATGGATTCTCAAACTCCAAATATCGTTTGTTGCACGGCGTGAAGGCACCTGGAAAAGACAAACCCCAAATCCTCCTTATCCTAGAATCCTAACAATAAGATCAAATCCTCTTAATCCTAAATCCTAACAATAAGATCTAATCTTAAAATGAACATAGCGAAAATTGTGAATACACTTCTCTGAACAATTCTAAAAATGGAAATAGAAGAAACATTTGCAGTGAAACACAATAGTTGCCTTATAAATCGAAAGAAAGAGTAAAAACCGGCTAACATACCTGTCAGTTCAAGAAATAGAATGAGGAAAAGCGGGAAATACTTCCGCATCGAGAACGGAGAGATAGCGGCCTTTGAGAGTGATACAAAGGTGTCCTCTAATTTCAACCCTATCAAAGCCTAAACAATTCGACGTAGACGGCAAACTATACACGGAAAAGGTGTGAGAAACAATCATTGTTGCGAGAATGGTGCGATATGGAACAGGAATAAGAGCTCAGAAATCGAGAAACGCTCAACAAACAATTTTGGCAAAAACCTTCAAAGATATGGCAAAGGCGAGGTTCTCATGAGGTGAAGCAGAGAGTGCATACAGTGGAAGGCGAAAGGACAAGAAGGTACCCAATAGCACATTGGGGTGACCTGTTCAGAGAAGTACTCGGAAGCTCATGACACTCCAGCAAAAAGCTTCATTTTCATTGGTATTATGCAGTAGAGAAAGTCTAATTGTAAGAAATGCGTATAAACATTTGTGAACAGAGTGCATGTAACGAATCACACGGGGATCAGACTCGTTAACTCTGGTAATTGTGCAAACACATAACGAACAACAAACTTGTTAGATTCTGCAAGATTTTAGAGAGAGGTAAATCCTACTAATTGTAAACTCAACTCTAGATTAATCCGATATCACGACTATTACTATTGGCTTACCTGACTCCGTTCTGTACACCTGTCCGACTGTCACCGAACAATACTATTTTATTGTTAGGTTTCCTTAAAATTACGCAAATTTGCTAAAGTATTCATTTAATTCACAAATATATACATCATTTTAAATGGTTGTGAACCCCTTATTAATCTGAATAGGCTTTCAAAACTGAATATATTGCGACAGTCGGATATGTGTACAGAACGGCGTTAGATATTCCAACAGTACTGTAAGGAAAGACATGTTTGAGGTGATTCACATATGTATGTAAAGCAAGAGTGTCGAACAGATAGAAAAAGGCCAGCAACAACTGAGCTTATCTGTATTTCCTTATTGAGCTGCTTGTTGTGTGTTTGCTGGCACGGTGGGGCACAAGGTGACGTCCCCGGGAAGAACGAAAACAGTTCATGCTGTTCTCACATTGTAATTCTTACAATTAGTGGCTTCGAAAAGGATGATCCCATAAACGCACAAATCGTAAGCTCACAAGCTCATACACATTTCTGTCTGTAAGCAACCAATCAACACAAATTCTGGTATTTGGTACTAAATACTATTTTGTTTAAAGTGAAAGTAATTTTTTTTGTCATTTTTTGCGCCTTTGAGATCGTCTCCTTTAGCTTGATGAAAATACCTTGTTCGGAAAGACATATTTGCTCTACTACTAACAAGTTCCACATTATTTGGCTCCAACGTCCTCCGCCCATGTGTCGTCCACCATACAATACCACCATCTTAAAAGTAAGGTATTCCCGAATCAAGGCCTCGTATCCTACAAGGCGATGCTCTCGGGATGCTGGAATACTCATTCAAGGCCGAAGCTTCCACCTTTTCGCCAGACCGATTATTTTTCGAGAAACTGACACTACACACACTGTAACTCTTACAATTAGTAATTATTTTAAAAAAGCTCAGTGAGAAGTAATTGATGATAAATACATTCTCTGTGGCATGTGAATAATCGTTACGTACAGAACTTTCGCGAAGGTTCGAAATACTTTTCCCAGCGGCTTACATATTATGAATGGTTGACGCACCCAATAGCATAATACATATCTGTTCACTTTTTCGTCTGTTCCGAAAGTGGGAAGTAAGCTGATGCTGCTATCATTCTTCAGTAATATTCTGGCCAAAAACTCCAAAATATTCACATTAAAGGGGATGGGAAACCGTGAATTCTTGGAGGCAAAAATCACCATTCCTTATATAGTTGCCCCCCCCCTCACAGAAGTTGCGGGTCTCTTATACACACATTTTTGCTAACACAAAACAACGGTTTCTGGCCTCCTTTAATGTGTTGTTAAAGGGGGACCGGAAACCGTCAGCTTACCGATAAATTTGCTTATGTGCATTCCCTGAACACAGAAGTGACGGGTCAAACACTCATTGTGAACACATTTTGCGCGAAGAAAATGACGGTTTCGGCCTCCTTTAATGTATTTATAATAGATACATGTGTCATACACATCAAGACATTGCATGTTCTGAATTCCTTCAGCTCTAAATGGTGCAATTGGAATAATGATTCAGAAATCGGAATTTTTTAATGTTGCAAAAACAAAAAGCTGATCTGTGTCTTCCAACGATGAATCATGCTTGCCCTTTCATCATAACAGTCTATGACTGCCGATGGGGCTCGTTATTCCACCCAATGCGCTTGGAATGGATAACTGTGTTCCCCATTCGCGATCAACACAACACAACTTGTTGTGCATGAAAACTGTTATTTTCGTTTTTTCTTACCGCTTCATTAACCTTCCTCCGAAACCCTGAACAGCTCAGGTTAACCTGAGGTGCAACATCATGCCCTAAAAGCTCAGCTTAATCTGAGGTCTATCGCTCAGGTTTTCGAAGGAAGATCAATCAAGCGGCTGATTCCTTGCACCATTCACGTTCGGTGCTTCCTATTTTAATGAGATTGACACCCAATTTTGATTATCGCAAGAAATCGATCGAATCACGAATTCCAGATTATTCAATATTGCCAGATGACCGTCAGTTACAATCTACAGGTGGCAGATGCCAGTGGACTCGCGATGTTGAAACTCTTGCTAAAGTATGTGCTTCGCTTATTGTTAGCTTTTGACTGTAAGCACATGCATGTTCGACTGACGCAGCGACTACGTAACCGTTCATACACGTCGGTGGCATATTCCGTTACTCCTGGGCACTATATAAGCTTTCCTGACTACATTCTGTACAAATATCCGACTGTCGATTTATAATCTTGTTGTTAGGTTTCATCCAATTATACTCATATATGCCACATTATTCAAATTGCCACAAACCAATGTCATTTTACAAGCTTGTGAACCGGTACTGACTTACAAAATTTAACATATAATGACAGACGGATATTTGTACAGAACGGAGGAGTCAGATATTCCAATAGTATATCCAACTATGTTGCTTCCCTAAAGCTGGTGCTGGTGCACACTGTGCATTACAAGGATGCAACCTAACACAAGCCAGTTTGCTATAACTTCTTTAGGTATTATTGAACTTAATCTCTCCTTTACTATCGATTCTACTCCATATACACATGCGCGTTTCGTAGCGTTTTACGCGCGTCAGAATTCAGCTGGCGCGGTTCGCTATGGAAAGCGGTGTGGAAATCGTTGCTCGTTTGGCTGTTGTTGTATGCTGTGATTTCGGCTATTCATCGACATCTTCAGGATGATCAAAAAATGCAAGTCGATTTTGTTGGCTTTTTGTTGTTATAATTAAAATTCAATGTAATAATTCATTACTATTCAGCAATAATGTTTAATAAGAACAAATTCAGTTGCTTATTGTTAGTAAGGTGAGAATAATTTATGTCATAAGTTCGAAAGGCAAAGTAATCAAAGGCAAACACAGCTGGATAGTAAACGAACTTTGAAGCTATGTATGCCTTTTAGCGTTGCGCGAAACAGTAAAGTTGCTGGTTAGACGTGTTTGAAGTGGAAAAAGAAAAGGAAGGCATTTTTGTGATTTGAGAATAAACAAAAATTTTATTGAAGGGTACTGAGATTGCACTACAAAAAAACATTACCTTAAAAATGTCTTTACTCCTTCTTTCAGGATCTTCAATCAACTCGCCGACTACTTCGACGAGCACATGCAGTACATTCCGCTGAACTTTATGCTCGGCTTCTTCACATCGGAGGTGATTCGAAGATGGAATGTGTACATTACGAGCATCGGATTGCTGGACAAGTAGGGAGACATCTTACCAGGACCAAATTGTACAACCAGTTCATGAGCAGTTCACTTTGGGGCCCAAATATTGCCAGTGGCACAAAAAGCGGGAGCTCGAGCGGTTTGTTGGGGAGGCCACAGACGCATAAGCCATAAACCGAATTTCCTAGCCATGGACTCTAATAAATCTATGGAAAATGTTCGTCTCAAAACAATATTTCCATGTGCTTCTTATGCGCGTATGTATTTTCACGGTTAGTAAGGTACCACTGGCTCAAAAGTGTACTCAGAGAGAAATAAGCCTCAAATGAACTTGAATAGTGCTGGAGTGCTTTAAGATACTCATTTGTTTCAGTGTTAAGTTTTTTAAAAAAGTATCCTATTGAAAAAATGAGGGTTATAAACCGAGCACTAAAGAGTGTTCAAAACACTCAAAATTTGAGGCCTAATTTCTATGAGTGGGGAAATGTTTCAGTGTCTCATTGGCAATCGCCTCGTACCTCCGAGGAACCTCCGAAGAGATGCGGATGTTGCGACGCAATTTGGTTAGGTAAGTACTACTCAGAGAAAAATAACCCTCAAATAATCCTACAAACCGCTTAAGGGGCTATAACCCTCATTTTTTTCAATAGGATTACGAAATACTTAACACTGAAAAATAAGGGCTAAAAACCCTTAAGCGGTTTGTAGTCTTATTTGAGGTTTCTCTGAGTATTTTCATACCTGACGCCATTCCGTGCAAATATCCGACTGCCGCTGTATAATAAAATCTTATTGTTAGGTTTCTTACCAATTAACCAAATTTGATAAAGGATTCAATTTTTTTAACAACCCCTGCCGTTTCACAACCTTGTGAACCTGCTATGAACTGTGAAGGATTTGAATATACTTACAAAATTGACAATGCAGCAACAATCGGATATTTTTATGGAACGGAGTCAAATATGCCAATAGTAAAACATATTTAAAATTTTTTTGTTAATTATTTGTTTTGAAAAACAAAACTGTTCAGGTACTGTGTTCTTGCGCAAACATTGCTGTACAGGGACATCAGCATGCAGGTCAGGAATCGATTTCCAACACTGGACACTGTTGTTGTTGGAAGTATGTACGTTTAACGCCGAAAGAAAAAAAACATCCCGGAGTTATCACGTTGATCACGTGTATAAGAGACCCGCAACTTCTGTGAGCTGGGCAACTGTATAAGAAAATGGTCGTTTTTGCCCTCCAAGGATTTACGGTATCCGGCCCCCCTTTAATATAAACTGTTCTTCAATGGTGACATGAAATAAAACATTAATAGTGGCTGAGAAGCAAACAATTTACAAATTTGAAGAAGAAACCCTTCCAGGATACATGCTACCGCACGAGAAGGAACGCTATGAGGCAATACGGAACGAGTACGGAAAGGTTTGCACATTTTTTTGCCTCTAATTGTGAGAACAGCTGCCAGTGCACTGTAAGATTGTTACAAGAAAGCCTTTATGTCAGTATCAGTGTGAACGCAAACTCAAGTAAAGCAAAAAAAGTACGCGTATTAAGGCCTCATAGAGTATGGGGCGGTCACCGAAGGACGTTAGCTGTAGGATACTTGAGAGCCCAAAGCGGACTGGCTTATTATATAGCAACAAGTGAAAAAACGAGAGTTAAACGAGTGCCACATAGTGATATGTAAAAGTAAACTAAAGTAAAGTTCTCCTGAATCAAGACCTATTCGCCTGCGGGGATATGTAAGATAAACGTGAAAAGAAAAAGCATAAGTGCAACTTGTTGTTAGTATTGTGGAGACAGCCGGTTTCGGCCTCTATCGCCTATATAAGGGTGGCAGCTGGAAGCATCAGTCGTTCTGCACAGGTCCCAATTGTATCTGTGCCTAATTACCGGTCGGCAGACATCCGCAACACTGTTATTGATAACGTTGGCCTGCCCGGGTGCACCCTGTTTCTGGTGTCACACACTGTAGGATTGTTTTGCTTTCGAAATTATGATACGAATGTGTGACACATTGATAAATTATTGGCGTACCCGACGCCGTTCTATACAAACATCCGTATGTCACCACGTGTTCAAATTTGGCTAACAATAAGATAACTAAATTTTTCTTGTAGTTAGGTTGTTACTTACCACCACAATTTCACAAGTGCATTACACTGCAACGGATTATTAAAAATTTTAATATGGTATAAAATTTGAATATTTACTAACAAGCTGACATTTGTGTACAGAACGGAGCCAGTTCTACCTATAGTTTGCTGGTCAGTCTAATTGTAAGATACGAATCTGCCCTTCAGGCCTGGATTCCGATCGCGTGGGCTGTGGAGATGGCAACCGAAGCTCGCCAAAACGGTCAAATCGACAGCGACTACCTCCTTGCAAGTCTGATCAAGGTGCACACTAGACATTCTGTGCAACCGCCCAAACTCAAAGGCAAAGTTTCCCGTATTCAAGGAGTTTCACCTTGCGGGTAGTCCTGAGAAGGCCAGGACGTTGACAAGGATCAAGAGCAATCCAAACTGACCCCCTAATAACTAGCTCAAAATAATTATCCTGCACTGAGTCACTGTAAAAAGTCAGTCAGTTGGAAGTTCACTGGAAAGCTCACTGAAAAGCTCGTATTATGACGTTTTTGGATGGGTCACCCAGCATTCCATAAATAGGAACGTGATGTGTCCATCCATGTATGACCGCAACCAAGCTCACCTTATCTCAAAGTCAACGATGTTTCAGGAAATTGCTTTCTTCAAGAGCCAGTTGAGCATCCTCAGCAAGTACGACTGGGTTCCGTTACCCATCATGTATCCACAGTTGATATTCCTCGCCGTGCATACGTGAGTTTTTGTAGTTTGTAGCCAGACATATTCCTGGCTTGTGACTAACGTACAGGATGTCGAAAATTTTGTACTGGAAACACTCTAGGATGTTCAAACTTGTATCGTAGCATTACACAGGATGTTGAAATAACTGTGATTGGTCACAGTGTGGATATTGTGCATGTTTGTAGCTTTAAAGAAGGCGTAAACTCACTTTTTAAGTACTATGTCCCCGTTAACCATAGCTTGGCCAAGGTGTGGTTGACATTTCTGTAGCTTATTTAGTGTTGTAAATGTCAGTTGAGTGTTTTGTGAGGCTTGAAAGAGAGAGAATCGTCAAAAAATAGCATGTAACTATGCCCTATTTATTCATGTTTCACAGCAAACATAAGACTAGGGCATAGTAAGAAACAAGTGCGTTAACTCCTTTTTTAATGAACCGGAGATTTTCAGATATTTCTTGTGCGCATTATTTGCACGGCAATACACGGACACGAAGAAAGTAAGTTTCTCGGAGGAAGATATGGGAGTACAGATACAACACTTTTTGATTATAAATGGAATGTTGGTAACTCCTATTCCAGAGCGGGAGAAAAGAATTTTCAACTCAGACATAACCTACTCGATACATAAACGCACCGTGTCATTAAAGAAGGAGAAAAGACAATATGTACTATTGGCTAATCTGACTCCGTTCTGTACAAATATCCGACTGTCGCAACATATTCAAATTTGTAAGCTTTTAAAAAAATTTTACAGTTCTTAGCAAGTTGCATACTTGAAAAAGGACATAGGGTTGTGAAAAATGTGAATACTTTAGCAAATTCATGTAATTGGCAAAAAAACATATAACAATAAGATTTGATCATACAGTCGAATATTTGTACAGAACGGAGCCAGGTATTCTATTATATAATAATAGTACAATATTTTTGATTTCAAATGAAACCCCTAGCCCAGCGGGAAAAAAGAATTTCCAACTAAGATATAATCTACTCGATACATAAACGCGCCGTGTCACTAAAGAAGGAGAAAAGAAAATTTTTGCTATGTAGCCGCGCCCTCTAAACAATGTGCTGCTTTTTGGTGATAATGTTCTTTCTCGAATTTCAAGCGACCAGTATTCTTCGGATAACCTTTTGTGAGAAAACGTACTATAATATATTTTTTGGCGATTCGTAAATTTGATATTTGCAGATCGACTTAAGCGTTTAAAAGACTCATTTTCTCAATAAGATAACGAAATACTTAAAACTGAGGAAAATGAGTGTTATAAACACCCAAGTGGGCTTATTTGAGACTTAGTATTTGTCTCTGAGCGTTGAATTGTCTTTGGCGATTCGTACATGAAATGCAATTGCAGATCGACTTATACTTTCCGTTCATTCCAGTAATGGAGTTTATCTTTTACATTGGTTGGACGAAGGTCGCACAGGGAATGATGAACCCGATGGGCGACGAGGACGATGACTTTGAGTGCAACTGGATACTCGACCGAAATCTCAAGGTCAGCTAATTTTCGCTGCGTCTTGTTGTTAGATAGATATATAGTTAGATAGTTTATTCGGTATCAGTTGCCATCTTCAAAAATCTTGCCGAAGATGTTGGCTGCCGAATCGCGAAGTGGTCGATCCATATGATTCCTTGGGTGTTCCTTGGTAATCGTTTTGTTTCCTCTCGGTCCACTCGCCACTTTGCTTGTTGTTAGAGCTGTCCATAAAACACCTTCGCTGGAAGAAGGCAAACGAATGGGTCAACTGTTCTTCTTCATTGGGGGAAGCCCTCACTGTACTGTTTACTGCAGAACGCAATTTCCTGTCACCAGGGGGCGTGTTATCGCTGTAAATGTTCTGTTCTAACGGCGGTCCAAAATCATGTCTTTTTCGATGACATAACGATTTGATGCTGCTGTTCTACAATGTTTGAAGCTGGTCCTGGGCTGCTGATTCAAAAGTTGCATATTCCTATGTCCATTTTTCAAAGTCCTTGTGTTCTTGTGCAAATGTGAGTCGTTATTTTACAATACGACGGACAAGTTCATTTTGTTAAAGTTGAAGTGAACTCAGGCTTCAGAGCATTATTAATATTATAATTGTAATCTTGAAAGAACGTGAGTAGGTGTGTTTTGCTAACAATAAGAAGTACAAATACTAATTGTTAGTAACATGAGCGTCAAACCACTGAATTTAGTTGGCATCACTGTAAGTTCTAATGTGACATAGACACCAATTTGGTGTTTACGAAGCTTGAAAGATCGTATTCATATTTCACAGCAAGCATGAGTAGAGAAGATATTTATATTTCTTCGTTAGTAGCTGTGTTATCCTACGTTCAGACCGGTTTTGATATTGTGGATACCGCCTACGGAACATCACCCGATGTTCGAAAGGATGAGTTGTGGGGAACGAACAACGAACCGCTGTACGCTGAGAACAGTCGACCCGTGAATGCACTCGTTGGATCCACTGCGAATGTCGAGTGAGAACGTTTCTTTTTTTTCTCAAACTGGAAGAAGTAAAATTATCTACAGCAACAGCACATGTTTTCCTAATTGTAAGAATTGGTTTGTTACCGTTCTTGTGACGGATATGCTGTATGTATTCTGTAAAACGTTGTTTACTTCTATTTCGCAAATCCATACAAGGCCACAATATGGCGCTATCGCCAGTCTGCAGTACCCTTCAAAATGTTTCGCTGCCAACAAATGAATATTGGAGACCTGAAGTTGTTCAGTCTCATTGTCAGTATGAAGTTACATTTTCCTTTCCTTGCGCATGTTTCTCATGTTACAACGATTGAAATGTCGATCGTAACCTGGCGACTTTGCGCTACAGCCTTCCCGAGGACGTTAGTGAAGTGGCGATGGTGACACTCCACGACATTGACAGTGACGATCAGAAGCCGGCAGACCGAAGATTCTCACAACGGCGGATTTCCATCGTGCCCATGTTTGTTTATCTGATGCTTACAATTATGGATACAGTAACGAGAAGCAGAGAAAGTACTATTAGCTTACCTGACTCCGTTCTTTACAAATATCCAACTGCCGAAATGGTATCTTATTGTTAGGTTTCTTTCCAATTACACATATTTCCAAAGTATTCGAATTTTTCACAAACCTGTGTCATTTCACAAGCTTGTGAACCTGTATTGAATTGTGGAAAACTTAAATACACTCAAAAAATTGAATATATAATGACAGCCGGATATTTATACAGAACGGAGTCAGATATTCCAGTAGTAATGATAATCATTTCGAATACTGAAAGATTGAGGGTTCTTTCCATATTGTTGGTGCTCCTCTGTTTCATGTATAAGTTGTGTTTACAATACTACGTTTTCAGCAACCGGCAAAAGCTGCTCAAGCTCGAAGCTTCTTCTCGACGCGGATTCTTTTCAAGTTTACGGCGACGGTGTAAAAAGTAAGTTTCTAATTTTTTTTAGCAACATTTGTAATTGTACGAATGTAAGATTTGTAAGAGCAAGAATCTTAATTTTGTGATTTTAAGAAAGTAATTGTAACCATACCTTACCTCGCTATGTTCAGAATCTTCAAGTCCTCTTCGGGAAAAGAGTACGATAACGAAAGCGAGTGTAGCGGACATACCAATGGTTTGCATTTAGTTTCTGGTCTAACAATAAGCATCAATTCTTCTATAATATTATAAAACTCTACGATAAAACACACATGTATTCCAGATAGCTAGCCTAATTTTATAGAAAGTCTGCATTAGTAAGGGCATACAATGAAGAAATCCTTTGATTGTGACATTTATGTTGAACATCTTTTTTTAAACTAACTATCATACTTATAAATTGTGCTATTCAGGGTACTTCTACAGCAATAATCCTCAAACGCCTCCACCGCAACGTCGAGTGACTTTCGTCATAGATGAGGATCACAAGAGGAAGGCGAGCATTACTATTATATTACTATGGCCATGTTTCTGCTATTACAAGTAAAGTCTGCCGCGTTCCAATGAAGCCATCGAAATCAGATATTCTGGCACATCACAATGGCGCAAGACGAGACACCCTGTCATCCACCTCCAATCTAATAATAAATAAAGAAAAAGATTTCTCAGATAAAAACTTATTGTTAGATGCCAATTGTAGGCCAAAGTCGACCGTAGTTTTTGTTTGCCCTTTGTGTGTAAGTTAGAACAACTAACTTTACAACAAGTATGAACATTCAAATCAATATTCTATGTTTTCGATGTTTCTTCAGAAACTTTATGAAACCGATATCGACGAAGATTCCAGTACTGAAGCAACCGATAACGATCCCATTCGCAAGAAATCTGACAACAAGAACGCCGACAATGCCAATAATAAAAAGTCATAATTGCACTTTACAAGTGTATCTAACATCTTTCACGTCTTCATTCGCATATCTAAGGAATATCTGACTCATTTCTAATAAGAATATCCAACTATATATTCAAATTTACTAATGCATTCATGTTTTTTGAGTTCTATGAACACGTGAAACTGCTATGAGATGCTAGGCATTTGTCAGCAACAGCTTGAATATGTATGATAATATTTGCATGTAGGACAATTTGACAAAATAGGGCAATTCGACAACAGACATTTCGACAAAACGGTTATTTCAAAAAAAAACTGTTAAAGGAGGAGGAAACCGTCAGTTCACCGAGGACTTTGTTTATGTGTATTTCCTGAACACAAAAGTGGCTGGTCCATGAAGTTGTTTTGAACACATTTTTTACGAATGAAATGAGGGCTTCCGGCCTCCTTTAAGGGCGGTGCACCCTTTCGGTGCTCAAATAATATCCAAGAATGACTTGTTGAAATGTCCGTTTTGTCGATATGACTGTTATGCAGTTGAATATGCTAGTTTATCGCCAAATCCTTCGTTTGTCATCAACATGTTGGTGCATTGTATTGTTTACTTCTGTTTTATTGTGCGCAATTTACATAGCTCTGTGAGCATAAGTAATGCGACAATGGATCATTTTTTTATTTCGTAAAATATGTACAACATCACAATTTCTACAAGAAAGCAAAACAAAATTACACCAATTGTAATTGTTTTGTTAGAAAAAGTAAACAGAAAATAGAACAATTATGCGAACTTGAAGATAAAGCAATGTTTATTATTATAAGCATTAAGTTTCATATCCTTACTTTGCCATATTCTGACTACCCAAGATATTTGCTAGTTGTTTCTTTTGCGTTTCAAAGATTGTATATAACTGACGCACTAAATTTCGTTGACAAGGATACAATACATACTCGTAGTGTTAGCAAGCTAAACAAAAATAATAGTACGCATTTTGGAAGGTAATTGTTGCCTGAATTATTTGCTAATTGTAAGCACAAGGGAAAACAAAGTGAAAATTCGATCGATATGCAGTTATTGTGCGAAATTAGCAAGAGCAGGGTTGAAGACACTAATGAAGGGTCAGTAAAATCATCAAATAAAGTCACGCTACTATGACGTATACCTGCTCTTTTGGGAAGAATGAAATATTCTGATCTCTGATGTTTGATCTCTGGTCGATGATCTTTAGCCTAGAACAAGAGATACGCGAGGAGTGGTGCGAGAAGGGACAGGGGAGCCAGCGACGAACCGTTGCAGAGATCGCCCGAGCAGCAGCAGGAACGATTGTCACCGGGGCCCTGGCAGCCGGTCTCCTGAAAAATCAATCAATACTTTTTAATGCCTTTCCAAATATATTATTAATTCATTTAGAAAAGGTCGTAAACTTTTCTTACAATTAGCAGTCATGTCAAGTATAACCTCGTGACACATTTTTGGCATCTAAGAGATCGACGTATTTCGAAGATTCATACTAACAATAAGAATCAGATAGGTAGACCTTCTTCCGTCGGAGCCAACTGTTCCATGGAAGGGGTAAAATACAGAAAGGTAAATCACGTAAAAATGTAGAAAATATTGTATTCATATAAGAGTGGGAAAAAGTTTTTTGCTGCTCAAAAGGTGGTATAAAAGGGGAGAGCTGGCTCCATTGGAACGGCGGTATGCTCTTACAATTAACATTTAACTATAACATTTATTCTATACTCTTACAATTAGCAAAGCAAAGTCAATCGGTCTCAGAAACGAAAAAGTAGGTTCATTTGGAGCTATGTACTTGGGCAACCATGAAGGTATCGAGCCGTGTTCAGGTGGGATCCACCGGATTGAAATTCCTAAAGTGTTCGTGTCACATCAGGAACCCCCGCAAGGGAACCGCTCTGATTACGGGAAATACTTTACTTTATTTAGTTGTGCAACTGTCACCCGGTGTCCTGCTGCTTGACTGCGGTTTCACTACCATCAGATAACCTCCACCAGTTCAGAAACCCCCACTCGTCCCAAATCTGCGAGCACTGTCATAATACGCTGAACGAACCAACTCGACGAAGACTACTGTTGCTTTCCCGAACAAACACAGTAGTGATTTGTTTGACAAAAGGGAAAAAAGTGGATTGTGAGAGTAAATGGCAGATTGCGCGGGCCGAACGGCAAACACGCAAACACACACCGGAACCGCGTCTTCAAAGAACAACAACATGAATAGATTAGCGTCAAAGGTACGAATGCTTTTGTCGGAAAACGGTCCGTTCACATCATATTGTGCCACATGCCATTGACATACCTGACTCCGTTCTGTACAAATATCCGACTGTCATGAAATATTCAATTTTTAAGCATATTCAAGTTTTTCACAGTTCACTTGTGAAACGACGAGGTTTCTGGCAAAATTGAATACTTTGGCTAATATAGGTAATTGATGAGAAACCTAACAATAAGATACCATTATGAATCGACAGTCGGATATTTGTACAGAACGAAGTCAGGTAAGCCAAAAATACGAATGCTTTGTCGGAAAACGGCATGTTGACAGCATGTTCTTCCCAGCGCCATCATATGCATGTAGCATATCGGTTACCTTTGTTCTGTTCTTCATTCAAAGAGCAAGCAAATGTTGTTCTTTTTTCAGAAGTTGGATATTAATGATGTTCTTTTAGCATTCGCATTGAAAGTATGGTTATTTAATCATAATGTTTAATAAGACAAATAAAAAAACGTGTTATGAACTACTTATTGTTAGTAATGTGGGATTCGAATTATTATAATATATAAGCTTCGACTCTGCATAGTTTGAGTGGCTAACATCGTCTCGGAGCAAAACCACTTCTTATTCACTTCAGTTACTATTGGAATATCTCGCTCCGTTCTGTACAAATATCCGACTGTCATTATATATTCAATTTTGTAAGCGTATTCAGGTTTTTCACAATTCAGTATAAGCTTACAAGCTTGTGAAATGGCATACGTTTGTGAAAAATTTGAATACTTTGGCAAATATGGGTAATTTGAAAGAATCCTAACAATAAGATACCATTATAAATCGACAGTCGGATATTTGTACAGAACGGAGTCAGGTAAGCCAATAGTATACAGCATTTTGCGACTACCTAACTAATATACCTCATTCATATACGAAGACAAAGAGTTTTAGGGAGTGAACGAAGAATCCGACAGTCCATAGACAACTTTGATACACTGCAACTTTAACGGCGTATGAAGTAACACGTTCGTTTAACGTAATTCAGTTGCGAAAAACAAGCACTTACGAAGCAGGTTCCGAGGTTTCCACAAGTACGCGTTTCCGTGTACGAGTTATCCCCACGTGTGTTCCTGGCGATGTAGCTCTTGAAGCAGTACGACGCAGCCGGACAGTCAACTGAAAGTGACCACATTGGTTTGAGAAAACAGAACTCATACATAATTTCATTAGATACTTAACTTTATTTCAGCATGAATCTCAAGTTATGCTTAACCTGTTCCCCTATGCAAAAAGAGTGTCTGTTGGTTGTTTATTGCTAGTTAGCAAAATATGAGTCCGTGCACTTTTGGGATCATCCCGGGATCCCCAACCTTTGTGTTTCTTAAAGGTTTTAATTGTAAGCATACTGCTGTTGTTGATAATTCAGAATTCAGTAGTCGAACAAAAAAAAAATTAGTTCATTGAATAATTTGCAGCACTTTGCTACCGAGTACTATTGCAATATCTGACTCCGTTCTGTACAAATATCCGACTGTCATTATGTATTCAACTTTGTGAGCGCATTCAAATTTTTCACAATTCAGTACAGGTTCACAAACTTGTGAAATGGTATAAGTTTGTGAAAAACTTAAACATTTTGGCAAATATGGGCAATTGGAAAGAATCCTAACAATAAGATACCATTATGAATAGACAGTCGGATATTTGTATAGAACGGAGTCAGGTAAGCCAATAGTATACAGTTCACTCTCTCACCACAAAGATCTTTTCTCGTAAGAATATAGGAACATGCAAACTAGAGATAGGTAGACTATTCAGCGTAAATATGAATACCGTTGTGAAATTGAAGTCGTGGTACCCTGATTCTCATCATTGACCATACTTTTTTGCCCCCTGGCAACCCGCTTATAATTAGCACGACTGACAAATTCGAATGATCAGCGTTTGATCCCCGCAATCACAAGATTCACCACCCCCCTCCATTGTCTCTGTTTACAAATGCTGTTCGGTCGGTTGTAATGGGCACAGAATCCGACGAGTCGGGTGAATCAACGGAGGAATGTTTAGACCACACAAGAAGAAGAAGAAGGAGAAGAAGAAGGAGGAGGAGAAGCTGCTCCTCTCCTTGTTTGCGATAATTGGAGATAATCAGCTGCTGCCCGGAGGAGCAGCTTCCACGATATGCTTGGTGATGTTATGGAAGAAACGAAATCGATCTGTCCGAACTTTATACTAACAAGTAGCACGCTCTCTTTATTTGTATCCTTATTTGCCTATTTACTTGACTTCCAAGACTTCCTTTTAGTAAGATTGCGGACGAGTACGCGAATGTTACTAGTTTATGTATTCGTACGACAAGACGCTTATGTACTATTGGCTTACCAGACTCCGTTCTGTACAAATATCCGTCTGTCGATTTATAATGGTATCTTATTGTTAGGTTTCTCTCCAATTACCCGAATTAACCAAAGTATTCAAATTCCACGCAAACCAACACCATTTCACAATCTTGTGCACCTGCGCTGAATTGTGAAAACTTGAATACGCTCACAAAGTTGAATAATATAATGCCAGTCTGTCATTTGTACAGAACGGAGTCATATATTCCAATAGTAGGGGGTGGCTATATATTATATAAATTGTGCAGCCGGCATCATTCGTTGTGTCGGAGTATGGTAAAGCGGGACCACAACTCGTTTTTTACATCACAATTTTCATCTCGTAAAACATAAAAATTCGAAAAAGTAGCATCGAATACTAGTCGAACAACACAAATTCAGCTGTTCAGGGCACACTTACTGTTGGCCTATCTACCTCCGTTCTGTACAAGTATCTGACTGTTGCTACATGATCAGATCTTATTGTTTGGTTTCTTTAGAAATAACACAAATAACCATTGGCTTAGAGGGCCTTTAACAGTCGTGTGTAACCCCATAAGCACACCCCCCTTGACCTCGGCCATACCCAAACTTGAGACAATCGCCAAGCGTAAGATGAGAGGACGCGCCGACATAATACCTGCGCACGAAAACAATGGGATCGCGCGTCAACTTTTGCAGCCGCGCGCAAAGTTTTGCGCTCAGCGTAAACGCGTCGGATTACGCCCGGCGCGATCCGGTGTCACGCGTGCAACACCGAAATAGACGCACGCGTTCGGAACCGGCCGTAAGGGCGCCAAGCGGACGATGGTTTAATGGAACTGATCTAATGTGTAAATGAGGTTTATGGAATCGAACATGCCTTCTTCATAAGAGCATAAATACTTGCTTTGTTTGAGGGATCATTGTTTCCTTCTAGATTTAACACTATCTTCCTCATAAGGAAAAGCTATGAGCACATCTTATGAACATAAGGTGAGACTGTGTGCGCTGTGTAGAGCACTGCCAGCTCTTTTATGAACAAGTTTCAAATTCTATTGAACCATCCGTTCGTCAAACGAGCAAAAACACCCGTAACGACCATAAACACGTAACTTTTAGGTTTCATCGAATATATATCACGAGTTAGAATGTGTTTTGTGCAGTGAAGTGAATTCCTAACGAAATGTCAACAAGCCAACAAGAAACGTCGAAAACACGCCAAGGATCAACGGAAGACCAACAAACAGTGCAGATTATACCGAGGAAGAAAATACGACCAAGAGTTTGAATACCAAAAAATTCCCGCCTTAAAATAGAATATAAAATATTTATATTATAAATAATTGTAAGATTATTGGTTACAGGACTGTAACACATACACAGCATGTTGCTTCCACCGATCTGTGGTACTTGATTTGCGTACAGTAACACAAAAGATTAGCTCGCTATAACAACGAGATAAGCAAAATTGAGAAAGTCGGGTGTTCCACCGTCTCAGCATCATGAGCTCATAGAAGAGAATATCGATGTAGAGCGACATTACTGTGCTTCATCTTATTGTTAATAATGTATTATATTTACTAACAATATCATAACATTTGAGTCATCTTAGTGTCATCTTATTGTTAGTAACATATCATAATATTTGAGTCAGGAGGCACCCCGATAGCTCCAAGGACCCCCTATTACGGCAAAAAAAAAAAATCTACCTTCACCTTTACCACAAACTCTGCTCTCTTGTAGATTGCCTACATGTACGAATAACCAGTGTAAATATTGTTGCCTAACGCCTGTATATGCAAACACTTGTCGTGTGAGAACAGTAAGAACCTCTTATACACAGACAGAACCTCCATATGATCAGTGCTGTCGAGTACTGTAACATCGGTGACACATAACACTAACATTGCTATTATATGCCCATTTTTGCTCACAAGTTCCTCATTGCCAGTGCCGTCTTTGTACATCATGACAGAACAAATAGCGACATTAGGAATCAAATGAGACAATGTTAGACATTTGTTGCATGATCAGCAAATTTGCATATTTCTTTGTTACAGAAAATATTTTTTGTCATAGTATGCAAATGGTGTATTATAGACATGCTGTAATGTGTTCTTCACTGTATGAGAGACATGTCAAGTGAAGAAAACGAGTATCATGCGCATAACTTGTGCCAGAACTACTGCGCCTCTTTGAAAAGTCTAATTGTAAGATTTTTTTTCAGTTTTCAAGCTGACACCTTTCGTGCGTACAAATAACTTATTGTTATCCGGCTGGTTTCACCCGGTGTGACAGTTTCCCAGCAGCAGCCGCGATGTGACCTTAACGGGGGGGTTTGCATGACAAAAGGGACGCGCCGTGGCCCAATTCGAGGTGTCACCTCATAATAATAACTTTTGTATTTATCGCCGCCCTTTCTTGACGATACAATATATCCAGTTGTAATAGCAACCTAGATGTCAGTCATTCGATTGTTGCCCGCTGGAATATTTGTGCAACTGTTGGACCACGCAAGAGGCCGTGTGTTATTCCAAATATTATTTCAAGGATTGGGATGCACTTGTTTAGACATAAACTTACGCATAATACAATATGTATGCATTACAGTACACAACATTACAGTTGTTTGTGTAGCTGATGACAAAAGCCTTATTGTTAGCTCGAAATGACTAGTGGCTAACTAACAACCATAGTACGTATACAAAACTAGTAAGCTAATTACTAATAACTAGTGAGCAAGCAGTTACTAGTAGCGTGTGTAACTAGTAATCCCTTCATCAACTCGTACTACTTGCAATCCGTGCAAATGACATCCTCGAGTGCGTGCTTATGGTGTCGAGTTTTGGCTGCTGTTTCCTAGATGCGCCAATTGGGATAATTAGGCATGAATGGCATGATGAACCCATGCGATTACA
>JACMIJ010000256.1:0-23514 GCA_014805365.1 Koerneria luziae | reverse complement strand
TAACCTTCCTGCTGTGTATCCGTATCCATATGGGTAATGGGTTAGCCGGACATGCACGCCCACATCTCAACAACCGGAACAATAGAAGGGAATAACGAATGATCGAGAGAAAAAAATGTATCAAAAAGACAAGGCAGCAGATTGTTTGTTTAGCCGGACATCCCCGACATGAGTATGGTGGTGCGTCTCGAGCAGCACCTGATGAGACTGTCGAATGCCAACGAGCAGCTGAATCTGCACGTCCGACAGCTCTATGTTACGCCTCGCGACAGCGCCGACTTTTACTGGCAGTGGTGCAGAGTGCTCGACGTCACCATGTTCGTCAACAATGTCCTCGAGAGCGTGTTTCAGGATCTGGCGCAGTTTCTGGAGGCCTACGTAAGTCGTTCACAATATTATCCAATCACACTAACATCCCAATCACACACACAGTAAGCAAAGTGTTCAAAAAGATTTCCGTGAGGAACGTACACTAGTGGCGCTAGTTTCAG
This sequence comes from Koerneria luziae, assembly GCA_014805365.1. NCBI lineage: Eukaryota > Metazoa > Nematoda > Chromadorea > Rhabditida > Neodiplogasteridae > Koerneria > Koerneria luziae. The sequence continues at coordinate 23,023 of JACMIJ010000256.1, read as the reverse complement.
TAAAGATCATGCTTTCTACGTCATACGATGTTAATGCCCGCCGGTTATGAAACTTGGTAACCCGATATTGACCTGACACAATGAATCATCTATTTGTAGGGCCGTCCTCGGAACGATGAAGCCGGTCGGCAGTAGCAAGGGCCAGTTTCGTTTCGTCCTTTCTTGCTGTTGTGTTCCTTGTTGTTACCTTTACATGTCGTATAAAGATAAATTTGTTATTTCATGACTGTTGAATATATACACACTCATTAGGAACACACTTTATGCACAAGTTGTCATGGCTCGGTGACATTCCGTGCGGCTCTTCTTCGGTCTTCTCGCTCAGCATTTCGCGGTATGCTTGGCACTGAAGAAAATTGGCAAATATGAACTGAATCGAGCAATGATAGAGATGAGCGAAAAGCACCGTTACTTAAGATGTCCTCTTCTATGTTCGTCAGACTACAGATCACATAGTTGTTCGTTAGCCGCCATTCAAGATATAATCTGTTGAGATCGAAACAGGACCTGAATGATTCTCAATCGTGGTCCAGCAATTCGAACGTCCTCAGCAGCATACGATCCGAATAGAATGGCGAAATGTGTTATGTGTTGGTCGAGATCGCAATGTAGATAGCGAAAGAGCAACATCCATTTGCTTGGACAACCTAGTGCGTGTGTGAAAACCGCAAATCGTAACAAAAATAGCTGAATACCACCTTGCCCGTGAGCAGTAATTCGATCTCTTGTCGCTATCCAAGCGATGATCATATTTACATTGCAGTGTTCAGTTTCAAAGCCTTTACCATACACGTAAACACTCCCTTTCTCTTTTCTGCTCTTTGTGTGTACTCATTGCATCTTTCAACAATTGTTCTGTGTCATGATAAGCTTCTTTTATTTAGTAACCTGTTCGGGCACTAGAATAGTATTCTCCCTCATTTATATATATAATAGACAAGTAGAGATTAACAAGATTTATAACACATTCAATATATTATCCACGTCTCCCGGTACCTCATCCGCAAACAATCTCTATCGCTCCGTCCCTTGAATATGACAGCATTTTATTATATTGGCATACTGTATACCATAGCCACGTATGGATTCCAGAAAGCTGTCCAGGTCATCGGATCACCGTGAAATTGTACCAGATCAACCTTCGAAGATGACTTATTTCAAACGAAAACTTTGGTTGTTTGGCTTGCATGAAAAATTGATTATTCTGAGGTGGAAAAATTAAACGAGAAACAAGAGAAGGTTTCTGATCCATGTTGAGATTGGACAATTGTTGTGTCCATCGATCTGCTTGATTATCGGTATTATTCAGTGAACCAGTTGTTTGTCCGAGAGGTTCTTTCAACTCTTCTTCTATTTGTTGCTTGACTTGGTTGAGAGATATTGTTCAGCTTCATGAATACCCGTTGTATATTCACCATTCTGGGAAATATATGTACTGTTGATATACTCTTTGTTCTTGTGGATCATCTTGAATGCTATTCTGACCACTGTCAGAGCTACATGATTTCCCCCGTTATGTACTAGCTCACAAATACTTAAATACAAACTGTTTATATAACATATCTAAATATGAGATATATAGCACAACCATCCTTCTTCTTTTCCACTGTCCGGAATCCCCTTTTCTTCTCTTCTCTATTTCTCTACGTCTCTATCTCTCTCGCCGCCGTCAGCACACTCCAGGGGACCAAAGAATACGTCCCCTAGAGTTAATGTCAGGATGTCGTCTCGGTAGACCGCGATAGTAGACGTCTGATTGAGTATTTGGGCGACACATGGCGCAAGTTGGTTTGCGCGAGAAGACTGCGGTTCGGCTGGTATGAGTCAGAGAAGCGGGAGAAGGCTTGCGGTGACATTTGCCGGTGTCAGCAAGGTCCATCACTTCTTCACTTGGATAGCGACAAGAGATAGAATTACCGCTCACGGGCAAGGTGGTATTCAGCTATTTTTGTTACTATTTGCGGTTTTCACACACGCATTATCTTGTCCAAGCCAATGAATGTTGCTCTTTCGCTATCTACATATCGATCTCGACCAACACATAATGCGTTTGGCCATTCTGTCGCAATGGACGGTTGTCTTTTCTTCACATGAGAAGTTATTTCACTGCTCATATCAGTGTATCCGTGGATCGAATACAATTACATGTAAGTTGTTAGTTATACATTGAAGCTCTGGTGCAAAGGAGCTGCTTACAATTTCTTCGTCATTAGCAAAATAAAATCATATGCGCATGATTTCCCAAATAACACTCACGTAATCTTTATATTGGATTATTCAGAGCCATCCTTGGCAATGAGAAGAGGACACCGTAATCTACTGGGTTCTAAAAAAGTGGAACCAGATTTGCAATCAGTGTAGCATGATTTCGTTAAGTTGGAATACGAATATGTCGACCGCACTTCCACTCTTGAATATACATTCACAAATCGAGGACGGTCGCCAAGAAGAAGCGACGCGACAGCCAGCACCAAGACAGGGATGTCACTATTGCTGAGCTGGAAAGTCTCACTTCTCCAATGTCTTTCCCAGAGTGTCAAGAATCGCGGAAGAAAGGAGTTCCTAAGATGATTGGGAAGATGCACTAACTGAACGCGGAGTGATTCATGACGAAGTACGATGCACGAGTACTTTCTATCAAACATGCATAAGATCTATCAAACATAGTTCAACACTTTGCTTGCGGCATTCATTCCGTACGTTTTGTCCTCATAATGTTATTAATCAAGTTGTGCTGTTGACTGTGGCGTTTCATTTACTGTTATCCGCAAAGAACAATCTGAAAAATTCGCAGTCCAAAAAAACAACAACGCTGTGAAATTTGCTTGAAAACTGGACATACGTCACACATACAAATACATAGGTGAAACCCACCATATAAACGAACTACACGTACATATGTTTTTTTAGTCTATTGTGTTAGTCTATTGTTTTTTGTTGTATCTTATGTCTCCTCATCATTGTTTGCGAGGTAGATGAACATGAGGATGGATGTGCGAAAAAGTCATTTACTTTTTCGCTAACAGGCACACTCCGGTCGATCTTTTTTGCTCCTTCTCCCGTGGGGTGGGCGGACCAGCGTCCACCCGACGGGAGGAGGAGCTTTTGTATTGTCTTTTGTTATTCGCAAGCACACCGAGTGGTGTGCTTTTTTATTTGCTTATTTTACTGTGAATAAACTTGTTATCACATCAAGTGAACAAGGTAGACCATTCGGTCAACTAGGAACTGGGCTGACCCCAGTTTCTAGCACAATGGAGCCACACAGATTCACAAGACACTTGTTGCAAGAAGGGCAAAACTGGAAGTACCCCGTAGATGCAGGTTCTGTGGTGTCAAGGGAAGGGCTCGTGCAAGATGTCACTGCCAAGGCAGACGGCCCCCATTCAGCATGACTGTGCCCAGACAATGTTCGAATGCACTCACATTACGGGAAAGGATTCAAACCGTACACCTTCGGCCCCAGGAACGGGAACAGATCGGAGTGTGATCATTCGTCATTCGTCACCTGCGTGGTTTCTGCTGATGTGGATCCGTTGCTTATTCTTGCCTCTGTTCTACTGCCTCGTATCCGTTGTGTGGACTACTCCCGCTGTGCATTGAATGAGTCTACGCCCTAGACAATTTGCGAAAATCACCCAGTGTCGCTGGAGACGTGGTCACACCCTTGTTGTCACAAGTATTCAAGCGCCACTACATTCATTGTTATTGGTAAAAAGGGCGTATAATAACGAACTGCGTTGACAACAACACATACTCTCTTAAATACTGTTTTATTGCAAGCCTAAAACGTTTGTAATCAAACTATGTAAATACATTCAGAAATTAAAGGGGGAGAAACTATTATCAATGACAAGAAATGGCCAAGAAACGAGTGTAAACAAATAGGAGCGAATCATGCTTTCTCAGAAATTGTTTCGCCAAAGCAACAACTGTAATTTTAGAGAACATACTTCCACATCCAGTTTATCGACAGACGAAAAGATGCTATGAGTTGGCTTGTACACATGAAGATGCCTTTAACAGGCGAATGACATTGAGAAACAGCAGAATCGTACATTTTACAAAGTAAAGAAATCTTGGATGTATTGTTATACTGTACATCCAAGAAACATGCAATTCTTTTCTTCGTTTGGAGAAAAATTCTCTCAGATGTAATTGCGCGGTCGTTAGAATATCTATGTCATCGGAATATTATCTTATATACAGTTGGGCAATGAATGCGAAGAACCATGAACACGGTCAAATGGAACACGATCGGTGAACCATCTACAGCCCTCTAGAGCAAAGCCCACACACGTCGAAAATGAACCTAAGCTTCTCATCTCATTACGATCATCGGGTGTCACCACAACCTGGGTATATCGCTAACCCAAAGCGGAAACCTGCATAGTGTGACTGTTTCTGAAACATTGTACATGTGATAAAACATTGAACACACAAATCAAAGTGGCTTTTAAAAATACTATTTACAACTTTTCAACTGCATGTAGTCATCAAAGAGTTGTTAGCCTAAGCTAAGAGCAACTTGAAGAAGCCTTAGAATGCCCATTCGTATTGCATCACGTATGCTCTACCAGACGAGAATGGCATACCTTCGCTTCAATCTCTGTATCTATCACATTTGTTTCGGAAGTACTCCGAAAAAAAGCATGTCTCCTATAGTGAGACGAACGAGAACGGAAGATTGTACTGAATACAGGCTTTTTCTTCGCCATGGTGATGATTCATCATGGAGCAGTGTTTTTCTTTTTACATGCCATCACAATCGATACGCCAATCGACTTAACCGAATACTTGCAGGATGAATGACTGATAAACAAAAAAATATACCAATTCGATGAAATGAAAATCGAGCTACCGTATTATGAAAGAAGTATTGCCTAGCCGCAGAGCGGGAAATTTGTATATTAGATTATTTTAAGAAAAATTCGTTTCTGCTTTTGCCAATTTTGCAGCTGAAGAATTGCACCCGGTCATGTGTACTGTATGTGACATCAACACATATTCGAACAACAGTTTTATTGGAATAAAGACACTTCTTCACTGTGATTGAGTTGTCAGAAATCAACAAAGGTACAAACAGACACAAATGTTAGTAACATTGGATGATTAGATGTAGAAAATGGCTGATGTTGCCCACCGACATTACCGTCTTGTAGGTTACATATCTATAATACCATTCAGGAACCTGCACCGTTCCATAAGCTGTCCTCTTTGAGCTCCAACCCAACCATATGTTTTCTTGGGCTGTCCACTATGAATCAGAAGCACTTTAGGGTGGGGGGGGCACACGTCATTAATCATTGTGTCACTTCATTCGTACTGATGTTCTGCTTATCGACAAACACACACACTTTTCTCTTCTCCTTGTTATACTGTAGGCCTGAAACGTTATCTCCGCGTGTTCTAATGTGTGCTTGTACAGAAGAACGAAATACAGCATATTCGGTGTTTGCCCTTTGATGATAACGGCACTCATGATAAGATATCTCATCATAACTGAAACGGATAACGAGCAGGTCATTCTGGAACCATCCTCTGGTAGTGCGTGTTCAATTGAAACATGTGCTTCTGTTCCGCTTCATTATCCGATTGATATAACATCTGCAAATCTCACTGTTCGTGTTCTTCTGCAATGCATTATTTTGCAAGCGTATTCATCTCTCTCCTTCTCCACAAGCCGGTGAAAGTCACACATAATTCAATAGTTGTGCTTCTTATAGTAACTCAATGGTGTTGTTTCAGACGAAAAATGAAACTGACGTTCATTCTGTTCTTCGCTTCTTTCGTCATGATCGGTTCGTTCTAGCAACTTACACAACTTACAACAGAATAGAACAGAATAGAACATGCTTATCGCCAAGGTTACTGGCCGTAGGGCAGCAACACTTATAGCAGACAGTTTCGAAGTGGGATTCCTGAGTGATACGAATAATAGAGATTATTGTGTCAGATAAGATACCTATGAATAATATTTCCGAAGAATTTTTTAAGTAGCGCTTCTCAGTTAAGCAGATAGATTCTCTTACAGATGCACAATGCATACGAAAATACACCGATCCTGATGATAAGACAAAGTTCGTCTGCGTCTGCACCGAAACTGATTGCGACGACATTGAACCGGTAAGTGACTTTTTTTTACCTTGTTCGCTATGTATGCTAAGATCACCTTAGGAAATCCTGAGAGGAATTCGGACAGTAAAATATCCTAAGAGACTCTTATTTTTGCACTACAGCAAAGGTAGCCTACGGACTTTAATCGTATTTGAGCCTGTGGTTTTTGAACTTAACGAACAAGGTATGTTTGAGAAATGTTTGACTTTGGACATTTTCATTTCAACATTTTTTTTTTCTTTCATGTGCGTGATGGCGAACCAATTACAATGTACACAAGCAGCTTAGACGGCGATCGGCTAACGAAAACTGTTCTTGCTTCAGAGTATGAAGAAAATGGTAAGAACACACATAAAAAAGTAACACTCGACGAATCTTAGAAGGTGCTTGGGTACCAAATACACTCGTAACTTCCGATTATGTTGCCAAGAAGCTACGTAATGTTCAAAAATAAAGGCACTATAAAGCAACAGTACAAAAGAGTGACAGCTTCTTTGCATCACAATTTTTCCATTAGTGAAAACACTTCTGTATCGCGGTGTGTTAGAGTGTACATCTTAGCTTTTAGTTAAACCGCAGCACTCAGTGAAAAATATCCACTTTCCGCTAATACAGCATTCCTTCTCATAGCATTTGTACGAATAATTTACGCAAAAACTGTACGGAAGCCATGTACTTATCAGTTACAGCAGTCGATGTAACATTGGAGTTGGGCGCAGCGGTCAGCGATGAGCATCCGGTGATTGGCTTCGGAGGCGCGATGACCGACGCAACGGTCATCAACATCAATAAACTGCCAGCCGGACTACGCGATAAGGCCATCGATAGCTACTTCGGACCAAGTGGTATGTTTGCATAAACTGGTCAATAGAACATACTCTAATAAGCAAAAAAGGCTCCTATACACTCCACATCGTTGTGCATTGCAATGAACATACAGAAGAATGATTTCGGCTGTCTGGTTATTCACAACATTCGCAATGCGAAACTGAAAACATCAACGAGCTACCGCAACATAGCGTGATGCATTCTGTTCACAAATTCAGGAAAAGAATTCTTGGGAACACCATTCATCTTCGGAGGGGATTTTCTTGTAATTAACAACCTTAGATAGGTAACGGAACTGTGCTTGTGTAACAGCAGGACAGCGAAAAGGTGATGGGGGCAACTACATTAAGAAGCGGAGGTTTTTGCCTTTGGGGATCCACTTCTTTCGGCCTTCATTGAAGGGACATTGTCACCTCTTGCATCACACCCACATTTCCTAACTGTTCCAGGTCTCCGATATAACATCATTCGGGTTCCGATTGCATCCTGTGACTTTTCAACACGCGAATACTCGTACCTGGAAACGCCTGATGACTTCGAACTTAAGAATTTCTCGCTGGCGAAAGAAGACTTCTGGAAGATCGAATATATCAATCAAGCCATCAAGGCAGCCAGGAAAGCTGACAGTGAGATACAGGCATGTTTGCATGCAAACCGTGAGAACGCAAACAAAAAATAACAGATGCGATGATCCGAGGAAGACTTGAACATTTATAGGTCTTCGGCAGTCCCTGGTCTGCTCCCGCCTGGATGAAAACCAATGGCCATATGAAGGGAGGTGGCAAGCTGAAGAACGGCCAAGAGTATGACGAGACGTACGCTAAATACCTGACAAGGTATGAAATCATTGGTTTTCTTAGAGCTGCTAAAAGAGCATACATGGTACTCTGCGGTACTCTGTGGTAGGTCTGCGGTAGGAAAAGGTATGGACAGAGGGCAGTAGCGTTATAGTCAGCGAAATAAATTGAAGAGGAGAAAAAAACAGATTATATTGTCCTTGAACGTACAAAAATACAGATTCATCGAAGAATACGCGGGTCAAGGAGTCGACATCTGGGCGCTGACCGTGCAGAATGAACCGAGTACTGGCACTGATGAGAGTTACCACTTTCAGACAATGTATTTCTCCGCGGTGGTTAGTTTTTTATAGTTGCTTATCTTAGTGTCTTAGTATTACCCGCAAGGCGAGATGCCTTGAATATGGGAGACTTTTGCCTTTTTTGCCTTAGTATCAAATGACGCTTGTACTGCCATTACATCAAGTTCGGAAGTAGTGTATACGGTTATTTGCATGGGAACATGATGTGTAAATTTTGTGCTGTAAAAGAATCGAATTACTAACACCGCCGCATGCATACGTACAGTACACAGCTTGTTTTGCTGTTACATTTTTGTCAAGGTAGATCTGCTTGCAATAGTATGCTTGTGCGTGAAGAGCATGCAGCTCTGCGCTATGGACCACCATTGCAGATGGAACGCGACTTTGTGCGTGACTATCTGAAGCCTGCGCTCACTTCGTCTCCTGTTGCTTCAAAGACCAAGATCATGATCTTCGACGACTTTCGAGCAAACATAAAGGAATTTGTGGATACGGTACGTAGAGACCCCCCACACCGCTCAGATACGAACAGAAAGATATTCAAAAAGGTACCTATGAATGAAAAGAAACGGTCGCAGCATTGTTTCTCCGAAGACTGTAAGAATCATACAAATTCGTGCATTTGGAATTGAATGTAATGGTGGCTACTCGTTTTATGTGAGACATTGTGAATAACCAAAGGTTTGTGTACGTGAATGCATAATAATTGTAGAATTATATGAACAAATGAAAAAGATGGCTATTGGTCACTTATTTGTGCAAATCGATTACGGTATCTCTCAGTTCATGCTCTTGAGGCGTATTTGAATAGGTTCTGGAAGACCCGACGGTGGCAGAGATGGTCGATGGAATCGCCGTTCACTGGTACGGTGACGACCGCACCGATCCCGATTTCCTCACGAATACGTCCATCAAACATCCGAACCACTTCATTCTGTCGAGTGAGGTATGAATGAGGAGCACACATCTCTTAGGGAACAAAATTATCACTGCATATTCACCCAAGTTACATGATCACATGTATCTATCCTGGCACGATTCGTTCTGCACAAATATCCGACTGTTCTGTATCGTCAAATCTTGGTGTTTGTTTTCCTTTCGATTACATAAATTTAACAAAGCATTCAAAATTTTCACAAACCTACGCCGTTTCACAAGCCTATGAGCCTACTTGAACTGATTATGCAGCTACGGTCGGATATTTGTACAGAACGGAGTCATATGTGGCAATAGTACAAGCTAGCAGTACCATTCTGAAATGAGTTGCTATTGCAGGGAACTAGCTGCGTCTAGGTAAACGTGTAAGTAAATATATAACAACTGCAGGCTTGTGTCGAGGGGACGCCCGTTCTTGGTCTATTCCACAATGCAATTCGGTACGCATCGGACATCATTGAGGTACCTGAATCTACCTACAACTTCTCGTTAACACTAAGGCAACGGATTGCCATTATCTATGTTAGTAAATAGCAAAAAGCGGATTTCGGGCACATTCCCTATCCAACAGGAATATTCTCGAAACAGGCAACTTTAAGGGGTTCATGCTATTCCTTCCAGGACCTAAACCATCGAGTGTCCGGTTGGGTGGACTGGAATCTTGTTCTGGATGTACAGGGTGGTCCGAATTGGGTCGCCAACTACGTCGACAGCCCGCTTATCATTGCGCCTGACAACAAGGCATTCTATAAGCAACCGCTTTTCTACGCTATGGGACACTTCAGGTAATTCCACGCAAACATTACGTTGAGCACACGAGCATCAGAGCAAGCAACTCTACCGTTACTCAAACTTCCGACAGCCCATAGGGTTCACAAGAGCAATGTGAATCACTGAATGCATGATCCAAGACATTAAGAAAGTAGTGAACGCACTTTTTGCTATGTCCGAATAACCTTATGTTAGCGGTGAAACACGAATAATTCGGGCATAGTTGTATGTTATTTTCTGATGACTTTGCATGTTTTTCGGACTCTTAGACCCCATAGAACACTCAATTGGCAATTATTTCACTACAGATGTACCATACTCACAACAAGATATCGTTAACAGGTACAGAGTACTCTAAAAAGTCAGTGTATTCCTACTTTAGTGAATACGGTGTTGATGGACGTTGCCTTAAGGAAGTAAGCAGTAACATGTTAGTTGTACAGACCGGCAAGCCTCTGTATCCACTGCTTCAGCCGCTTCGTCGCACGCGGTGCGCGTCGTGTGTCTCTCACGTTGTCGTCGGCAACACTGCAGGCCGTCGCGTTCATCAATCCCGATAGGAGTCTGGTGATCGTGTTGCTGAACCCGTCAACGAGCAGTGTTCAAGTGGGCGTCGGCATGCACAGTATTCCCCTCAAGGCAACCTCTATTAACACCATATTCATACGCAATCACCATTTGGTGCCCCCGAGCATTCCTCCAATAACCACCTTGTAAGCTGTGTATACCCGTAAATTAACTGATATGGTAAATGGTTTGTTCGGTATCAGTTGCCATCTTCAAAGATCTTGTCCCTAATCTTACAACGACAATAAAAGAACAGCTCGAAAGCATACTTTTTGCTGAAGTGCTCTAATGGCATGCGACGAGCACAAGTTGTTCGTGTTGTGTACGCATGCAGGAATACGAGCAGCAAAGGTGTACAGTATCCCAAGTGCTATTACGATAAAGGGACAGATTGTGGGATTAGTGGACGACAATAGCACGCTTCTGTTATGTTAATGATAACTTATACGTAGCACTCAACGTTTAACAAGAATTATGCTCAAGAGATGATAAATGACCGAGAGGGGACATGGCTGATACCGAATAGAGACGACATCCGGGAGGGGAGGGAGAGATGACCTCCAAGCATCGAAAGATTTCAATGGTTAAAACCTAACCAGTTTCAAAAAAAATCAACCATACCACGGCAATATGACAAGCATACGGGCGACCATACGTCCACATCAGTATCATGTAAAACAACTCTTTCTTCTCATATTATTTCTCTTCACATAAATGATATGATGCGATAACAGTAATATTAACAAAAAAATACACACAAAGGCACAGAAAAATGAACTAGTCACAGCAAACAGCGTTATAGCTTACAAGAGAGTACTAGTGAAATTCGAAACCTATTAAATAACCATCTAATCAATAGCGACTATCGTGAAGCATGTACACAATACTATCTGCACCTTAACAAAAATCCACCTTCAAATCCAGCTTACACGATCAAAACGAACACAAAAACATAACACACACACAATGACCTCCGCTGGTCCACAGGACCTACCGTATGCATACCAAAAAACGGAGACACTCTCTGAAATAAGGGGATATGCAAAAACAAGACCGGCAGAGGTTACACACACAGTATCATCGTATAAGTTGATAGAGACATTCAAGACATTCAAAACAATAACATAACTCAACTATAAACTCAACTATGACATAACTCAAGGAAAGATAAAAAGCCTTATACAGCGCTCAATAGTGTTTGAGTGTTTAAGACACTCAAAAATAAATTGAGCTTTATTTTACTCCGAGAACGTGTACACTGCTATGGTTGAGATTGATTGTACCTGTAGATCAAAAACATAGCATATTATCGCGGTAGAAATACTTCGGCTAAAGCATTGTTATTAAAAAAGTAAGTCATGGACCGAAATACCAGATTTCACTTAAGACAACGAAAGGCACTCTCTCTCTCTCTCTGGAAATGTTTTCGGATCGAACTCGTAAACGTCTTTTTGGGCCAAGACAAATTTTCATCTACGTCCGAGTTACAGTACAAAATATACAAGGAAGCCACAAGTCTGTGCATTCCTGTGTTGTACATACTTGTGAATCGGCTCTGCTCAACCCATTAAACCAATAAAAGAGACTCAAAAACCGCCCAATTCAAGAATCAAGAAATATTTTTTAAAAAAATAATCAGCTTATAAAAGAATGAACATTCTATGGAGTAAAAAAAACAGTCAATGAGCACCGTTCAAACATACACTTCAACTACCGCAACTCTTACTCCACAATTCACCATCCTATCCATCATACAACGCCAGTCTGGGCATCCTATACCACACCTCAGATACGCATACACATCATAATACAACAACAAAACGCATAATATCACAACACGATCAAAAAGGCAATCATCGATCAATAATACTAATAGTACCGCGTAGCAGCTGACCCGTGATGAGAGAAGTAGGCGGTGCCTAGCGGAAGAGGGCGACATCCTGCAGCATTTGCAGTTCGAGGATGTCCTGCTCCTCGGGCGGTGCCTCGAGAATGACGCCATTGACGATATTCCATCCACCGCCATGGCCACCGTGAATGTCCGACATGTGCTTGTAGATCTCGGCCGCAAACTCCGCCTACAAGCATACATCTTACTTTTCTGTATTTCAAAACGGGGGTTAATTTAAGGGCAACGTAAACCCGGGAATCCAGTGCTAATACACCATTTCATACGCTACAGCTACTTCAAGAAACATCCGATTCCGAAAACCGCTCATTTTCTCAACATGAGCAGCTACGGTAGTCCTACTCTCAGTCTTTGCAATGGCATAAATGTATGCATACAAGTATCGTGAGAACCTAAAAGTACTAAAGACGTTTTAAACAAGAAGAAAAAAAGCACTCACATTGTACAAGCAGACCCAGCAATAATGGATCTTGCACTCGGGACACTGTACATGATTGCATCCCTCCGTCTTCTCGATCATCGACATGCAGCCGGGCGCCGGACACGACCGGATGTCGTTCGCGCGTGACGCCACGTATTGCGCAAGTGACGCGGTCGGATCCAGGCGCATCTGTCCGTACAACTGGCATCCGAACGGTCGGTGCTCCTGCAACGAAAATCGAATATAAGTACGGTAAGCTAAAGATACACCCAAATCAAGGCCTAACAGTGTACAGGGCGATCCCCCCCCAGAGATTGCCGGGACGCTTAGAGCAACTAATTACAAGTCAGTAGTGTCCAAATTTCACAAGACCGATTACTTTTTCGTGAAGTAGATAAGGAATGTTGTTGGAAAGATACACATACTTTTCCTATACGAACAAAAGCAAGTACCAGCTGCTCAAAGACGTCATCGCTCTTTAACAGAACAAGTGCTGTGCAAAGAAAGCCTAGTCCAGAACGTCGAAGGGACGAAAACCACAGTGATGTACAATAGATATCACAATTTCAGCGTAATCAAGTCCTTACAGTACTACAAACTACAAAAATGCCTCCGCAACATACAAGTAGGAAATTTGCATACTTCGAGACCGCACTTGGTGCACATGACGACCTCGCAGGCGGGACACGGCAGACTGGCGACGCCGGGCGGAATCTTGTCGCGCTGAACAACAACATTGGCCGTATCACGCCACTGTCGTATATAAGTTCGCGTTCTAAGAAAAAAAAAGTCGTATAGTAGTACTGGAGCATAGTATAGCATTTAGCATAGTATGAAGTGTTTCTTATAGCATAAGTTACAAGAAACTTCGCGAATTCAAAAGAGTTACGAAGGTGGTTGTTCCAGAAGCAAAATGATAATACCTCCTACCTAATTGTAAGGCCTCCTGGGCAGTAATGCAACCTGAAGAACCGAAAATGTTAGACAACCTTCACGAAATTTGATCGGTATGTACACCCTCCACCAAATATTGACTTCACCGCCCTACCTTTCTGTGCTATGAGCATAATTCCATTCAGACAAAATCTAATTTCTTAGTTACTCAAAAATTAGTTCACCATAAAACCTTACCACATACAACCTACTAGTTAGGGAGGCCAAAAACAGTGAATCCTAGGAGGCAAAAAGCACCATTTCCTTATATGGTTGTCCCGCTCAAAGAAGTTGCGGATCTTTTACACACGCGCTTGTTCTGTCCTCGCGCAGAAATGTTGTAATACGATGTGAAACTCAAATCTTGCGGTTACTTTCTAGGTGCTTTACACAAACAAGCAACCAAAATCCGGGGTTACCCTACGCACCGAGGAACGTCTTTGTCCATGTATGAGATCCTTTAACAAGATAAAAGTAAGCACAACTAGTAATCCAAGTTACACTGACATAACATGACATACCACCGTGATATGGTCGCAGTCGTTATTCGGGCATCGGAAGTACTTCGTGTGATCGCGTAGCAGCTGCTCGCGACACGCGGCGATCAGCGGCGCCAACTTCGGCGCGTCCAGGTGGCGGAACATCCGAGCACCCAACAACAGGCGCTGAAATCTCAGGTTATACTGTAATTGTTCTATAATGCACTAATTGTTACAAATGCAACACTTATACATCCTAGAGTGCCAAGGAACTGTTCAATGTAAGCAATACACTATGATAAAGAAGCTTACAGTTTCAAATGTATGCCATTACTAACATCAGCAAAAAAAAGCACACTTGACACTCCTCGAGGTGAGAGAAACTTTGAAATAACGCATCATATACAGTTCAAAAGGTTCAAAAATACATGAATAAGTAATAGCCATTTTTTTCGGCATTTGCCTTCTCATCCGTCCTACGTCATCATCTCTCTCCCATTACACACTACATTTCCCACAGTTCAACTTTTAACACTAAGATATAAACTACAGTTCAAAAGAATGAAACCCAAAATATAAAAAAGCGTACCATGATATCGTCGATGCAGAATGGCTCCTCGCAGTCCTTGTGCATGCACACCAACGGCAGTTCCTTCGCTTTCAGGGCATTTGACAACTGAAACAACATACATTTCAACCATTTCCTAAACACTTGCAATGCGCATCAGCATGTTTGAAAAAAAAACAAAAGTTAAACAAGTGTTATGCAATGATAAGTAAGGTTAATTTGAACGTAGAAAGTAATAACAGCGCTACTTGTTGTTGTTGTTAGTACTATGGAGACCATATTCTTTGGTACGGCATTATTGGACTGTCTATGCACTATTCAGCACAAGATGAAATACAAGGCAACGTGGAACGCGCAACTCATATAATAGCCATACCTGTGCAACATGCTGTAACTTACTGCAACTACATACTGTCAGACTACTGGAACAAGAAAACAAGCGAACCTGGGCAACAATGCACGGCAGGCAGTAGAAGTGACCACACGCATCCAGACAATAGAAGTCCACGTCCACCCGACACGCGCAGATCGGACAGATATCCGGGGACGGGAACGGCGGCAGCTCATCGCGACACTGGCGCAGCTGGAAAGTAAAATTTTGTACATAAAATGCATTATTTGTAATGAAATACAGATAAATGAGTGTGCACTGCATACAAGTGTTTTACTGGGTACTCGCGGTTTCACAGAACATTTCTTTTTACGAATAAAGGTGTGATATTATGTATTTCTGACCCAATAAAAGACGGTTTTGCAGCTCGTTTAAAGGGTGCCAGTAACCGTTGGCTGTTTGAGGCAAAAGCTACCGTTTACTTATATACTTGCCCCGCTCACAGAAGTTTCGGGTCTGTTATACACAAATTTCTGAGACAACGAAACAACGGTTTATGGCCTCCTTTAACTATCTTATAAGACACTGTACCTTATCATCGACATCGGCCAGATACTGTAGAAGGATTCGGTGTTCCTTCAGGGGACCGCGGAAATGGAGACGATATTTCTGGCCCGGACAGTTCGCCTTTTCCAATGCCAGCTCGCTCCTTCCTGAGATCAAACAAATGCTCAAACACTACAAAAATATATTCATGAACAGTCTTTCTTTACGTAAGTTAGTTAACATAAGTACTTATCTTAGAAGTTAGTAGAACTGTTTTTTATGTTGTCAATATCCGTATTCATATATTAAATTGGATGGGACGACAGCTGCGAAAGTAAACTCCTCTGTTTCCTGTGAGAGTTAACTGGAAAGCTTACAAGAAACAGAAGAGAATACTACGGCGGCACACGTCTCGGTCTTGCGCCATTGTGCCATTGTGCTGTGTGTCGCCTGCAGGGTACCAGGGTAAAGTAAGGTAAAGTACTCCCGAATCAAGGCCTCATAGCCTGCGGGGCGGTAACCGAGGGAGCCGGGCCGGGTACCAGGGTATGTGCTAGTTACTTAGATATATGAACAGAAAGCGACGAAAGACAACATCGACACGGTACCTCCGAGCAGCTTGTGAATCCTCTCGATGCCGACCTTCTCGATCGTCGGTCCCATCATCTCCAGATAACTCGGCATGTACAGATCGATCGTCGCCTCCAGCTGATGCCAGTTGCTGCAACAAATAAAGAATCAAGATTGAATAAAATAGTTTTATAAAAACCTGCCGCCGCAGTAAACTGTTCTGTCTTCTTTACAATGAGGTTCCCCGTGACCATTAACAGTAGTAACTCAGTGTAAAAAGTAACTGGAAAGCTCACAACAGGAAACAAAGGAGTTTACTACTGCAGCTGGGTAGTAAACTCCTTTCTTTTAAAGCTCATACAATTCAGGTGGGAGTAATAAACGGAAAATCACCGACCGGCATCTCGCGAACTCGTGGAAGAGTTCGTTCAGTCGATGGACGGGTTTTCGTTCCCCGAAGAGGATGATCGTCTTCTCGAGGATGTCGATGTCGCCCAGCACATCGTCGCTGTTCGCCAATTCCCGCTCCACCATCACACGACCGAAGCTGCAACACGCAACGTTCTCTTTCTTCTTCCTTACACCATTCCCGAATTTGCAGGGTTTGTGCTTCCCGTCTAGATAGGAAAAGCCCTAGCCTGGGTAACCAGTGGACCGCCCCTGAATTGACTCGGCTACACTGCCGACAGTGTTGCGTGGACACTGGGGAAGATTGGAACGTATTATACATGTAGATAATAAAAAGAACGCACTCATAACCTTAAACGTAAGCACAATACTTACACCTTCTATAAGCAAAAGCATAGAAAATCGTTCTAATGATTTTGTGAGCCTGAGAACCTGGCATGTCTATGCATACTCAGAACATATTCTACTGTCAAAGGGCAACTAGGATTATTGCAAATCCATCAAACCAATGGTTCAAATTCGGTTTATGACATGGACAGAATTGCTATTCACCACTTCGAACAAAAATATTACTATTCTTACTAACAATTACCACATGAAGGTTATCTCAATGCTCAGTTACAGTAGCACTATACGGTACATGCCGTCGTACTACATCTGCGTTCCATCTGGGATACAAGCTTTTGGTTACTGTAGGTATACTGTAGCGGATTTCTACCGTACTTTTAGTTGCGTAGTGCGTAGTCTGCAGTACCACATGTCTCTAGTTCACTTCTAAGCAAGGACCATACCCCGTCAGGAGGAACTCCTTGCCGTCCTCGCCACAGTCGATCTTCTCGCCGTCGAACAACTCGCGCACGAAGCGCACGCATTCCGCGGCGTATTCGCGCGGAAACGCGTTGATCGCGAGGCAGCACTGGTCGGTGCGCAGGTTCTCCGCCCCCTCCGGCGCCGTCTCCGCATCCTCCAGGTACGCCCACTGCGTCTGCAATAGGAACGCACTCTTTTAAAGTAAAGTCTAGCGTATTCAAGGCCTTTCGCCTGCGGGGAGTCCTGAGAGGGCCAGGACGTTGTGGGGCTGTCTGTCTGTGTGACGCTCTCTCTCTCTCTCTCGCTCTCTCTCTCTCTCTTCTAAGAATAATATCAATCTCATTATCAGCAAATGGAATATTCGGTAGATCTACTCCTATTATACAATTTACCAAAACATAACACAAGCAAAAATATAAACTTTTGAAAAGCTTACAAAAGCGTTACAAAAGCAGAAGCATAAATGATGAAGTAGTAACCTGCATGGCGTCGTCAGCGATGAGGTGCTCGTACGACGCGGCCCTCCATAGTTCGTCCAACTCATGCAGGCGGCCGTCCAGGAACTGCCGGAGGATGGTCGGTACGGCCAGCACAGTCCGGAAGATGCAGCGCGTTCGCACCTGTAACACACAAAAAACCTGTTTGTATTACTGTAAAGAAAATCTATAGTACCAAAGTTATCTTGGCCACTAATACAGCCAAAACAAAAGAACGAAAAATGTTGGACACACTCTATGGAATCCGTCGGTACACCCCCTTACCAATCTTTGATCACTTTTCCGTCTCCACTGCACACCATGCAGAAGTTGAAAAAAAACATAACTATATTGTGAACATTTCATGAATCATTTTCGCACAAAACATTCCACCGTACAGCATTGCAAACGCCAAAGAAACAGTGATGCAAAAAAAACAATTCAAAAAACGCGCCAAAAACGTACGCCTTGCTGGTCACGTTTGCCGAGCTTGAATATGGCTGCATCGGGCGTCATTCGGTAGATGAACGAGCCGAGATTCGCGCCAAGAGACATCGTTCTGAACATGTTTGGGGTCCCGCGAAGAATGCCGTGACGTCATGGAACGTTTATGAAAAGGAAAGTGTACATGGGCACGGCACATCCCATTCTTTGCGGGGTGACCAATCCAGAATCCGACAATGATGCGGGATGCTATTTATCATTTGTAGTGTAACTTAGCGGGTTGCTTAACAAAGACAAATGCGGACCGAACCTAACCTTACCACTAACGACATTGTCCATGTATGAGGAAAGCAAAAGAACTGTACAAAAAAACTGTGTTTCTAGGGTCCTTTTGCTGTGCACCTAGATATGTTTGGTACAGCATACGCACTTGAACGTGACGAACGCCTTGTTCTTCATTTCTCGTTGGCATTGTCGCTCCGCCGCCATATTGACCGTCCAGGTCGGCGCTTGCTCCAACTCCTGCAATACAAACACTTGTTGTGCGTATAAAGGGATAACTCAAGCTGTTTCCAAAAACAAACAACAGCAAAACCATAGCTCAACTTTTTTTCCAAAGATCCAACTTTCACCCCTCACTTTGACCACCAAAAGGGTTTTTAACGCACACATCGGAATATTTTCTACGTTGTTACGTGCCTTAGCCCCGCCCCCCCTTCACAAACGCAAATGCCTAGTGTACTCTTCCTCGGGGATAGTCGGATTCGACGGAAGCATAACGATGCAAAATATCTAAGTACAACGTAGCACACTGAGCTTTACAAAACACCTTCAATGTATTGAATTATGAAAATTATGAAAATGTAAGTAAATAATAATAATAAACACCTCTTTGAGTTCGGAATCCAGCACGGGCACGGGCACTTTTCGCCACCATCCGCGGTTGATCGCGTGTCTGAGCAGACACTTGCTGATCGCGAATTCCACGTCCTTGTGCTCTCTAAACATGTATTATTGATTGATCGTAACAGTATTGTAACAATGCAATATTGTTGTATGTTATTCATATAATACATGTAATATTACAGGCAGATTGCGCTCACCAAAAATGTATAATAGCTGAATGAAGAGTTTTTAATGCTACTGGTTAGGCTAATGTACCGGGTATGCTAGAGTAGATCAACAACAAGTAACAAAAGGACCAGCTTAAACTTATGCGTAACATTTTTTACGAACTACGTCCATTACTAAACTGTAATATAATTTCTACATGTGAACAGTCGTAACAACATGCATGAATAACAGACACAACAAAAAGCAAAAGCTATTATTTAACTTTATTAAACTATTACAACATATTTTTTTCAAAAAAAAAAGATGTAAATGATAAAGAAACAGCACTGACTCTCTCGGCTGCTCGTAAGTCCAGTTTCGGAGATGACACGGAGTATAGCCATTGGCGAGGAGAATGTTCCGGATGTATTCCGGATCGAAGTGATTCTTGCCGTCTTCAAGTGACGGTCTCACGACCAGCTGTAATAAAAATACAAATAATAACGCATGGAAATTAGTATAAGTAGTAAAGGTATAAAGAAAGGAAGTATAGATAGTATAGCTACGTATTATTAGTAAGTGAGATTAGTCGGTTTCGGTCTATATGTGTGCTGCGTACCACACATCTACAATGGGTTTTGGAAATCTCTTCCTACAAGTTGTCTTAGTGCACTCACAATCTCTCAGTTTGCCACTACCATACATGCTATTCCAGTTCACGCATTACCCTTTTCCAGAATTAGGTGATCCACCCCACCCCCTCGCAAGATATGTGCTCCATGCCTCATATGTGTTCACTGTTGAATTAAGATTTAGTAACAATAGTAATTCACTTCTAACTAACTCTTCTTCGATATACTATTTTCACACGCACATATACTATATACACACACCCGTCCTCTCCACGTGTTCGTTGCATGGAGTCCGTACTCGGAGAGCAGATGCTCCATCTTCGCCAGATCCTCGTCGGTCATCCACTTCGCCTTCCCGATCCGGACGGCCGTTCTTCGTTGCCATTCCAATTCCAGCAGCACCACCTCTTGCACGATCTCGATCCCGCCGGCACCCATGTGATGCGAGACCGGTGCCATCTATTAATACGATTATGTTATGATTCTTTGTCTTCTTCCTTGCTTTACTCCTGAGATACAGGGTCCACATATGACATACGTCTCCTCCAGATAACACGTTAGTATGTTTGGCATACATTCTAACAGAACCATTCAGGAGAGTAACTTTGCAAAGCTAACAAAGCACATTCAAAACGCATGATCAGTGTATATAACACATAAAGAAAAAGATGCGTGATCATGCATCGACAACGTTATTGATGCCGAAGAGGCACCCTGCTTTATGATACCTTCACATGGAAAGCACCCCGTTCTTGAACCACCCATGTTCAATAGGCACCCCGTTTCTGGCGGTCTTATATTAGAGGGTCACCCCGTTTCTGAAATACCAAAACGTGACACGTCGATGTATAAGCATGATGCAAAATTGATCGATACAAGATTGATCAAGTTTTTTTATAGTATAAAGTGGTGTAGTGGCAGAAGCGCTCTATGCTATACAGAAGACCCGGGTTCGATTCACGACACGTCCCAACCCAACTAAGGTGCAATCCCTCCGGGGTAGGCAATTGGTATTGATATTATCATGAAGAGTAATCGGTCCGTGTGTATGACCCTTCGGACTCAATTTGCCCCACAACGTCCTTGCCTTCTCAGGACTACCCGCAAGCGAAATGCCTTGAATACGGGAGACTTTGCCTTTGCCTTTTGTATAGTATACCTTGGCAAACTGCTCGAACAACTCCGCCGCCTTCTGTGCCAACTCGACCGATTCGAATCGCGCGACGTGTGTCATCTCGGCGTCCTTTGAGGTGATCTCCGTGAACGTCTGTGCCGGTGTTTCCAGCTTCACAAACTGAACACAATCACATAGTATGTACGTATCTTACAAACGCATAGTAGTAATTCCATATCTTACAAAAGCGTAGAAGCAAAAAGTTCTCAGTACTACTATTATAGTTCTTGCTAGTCCGATTGACACGTTCTCACTACTACAAGAACTTACTAGTGAAGCAGTTCTCACAACACTACAAATTCCATAGTAGTGAGTGTAGTAGTAAAAACTTCTGACTACTACAACAACGTACTAGTCTACTAGTGAACAGTTCTCACTACTACAAGAACTTACTACTCCGTAACAAGTAAGTACTAACCGATCGGAGTCCGACCAACTCGTCCGTGTGATTCTGGAAGAACAGCGGATCGAGAGGTGCGAAGAGTACGGCCGCCGATTTCCCCTCATCCTCCAATCGCGGCATACCGCCAGCGCCGATCAACATCTGCAACATACGCGAGTATTAAACTATAAACTACAAAACAGAAACATTAAGGTGTAAACGAAAACATACAAATACATCGCACAACCTCAAAACTAATGTAGGTGTCAACAATGTGCACATATCAGCCGCTACCACACTTATTGCTAGCAGGCACTATGTTATCCTTATGTATCATGCTTACTAATCATTCTTTCAATGTTAACTGTCAAGGAACAGCATCTACAATCCATAAAAGTAGCAGTTTTAAGTATTTTTTTTAAAAGTTTTACAAAAGCACCAACCGATTGATCCCTCGTGTTGGGCAGATAGGCGTGGACGGTCTTCTTTCGCAGTCCGCTGACCGTCTTCGAGATGTCGTACTTCTTGTCCATAGCATCGGCCACATCGAGAAAGTGATCCTTGTCCGAGACGGTCAGCTGCAAATCGGAAGGTCATCATTGAGGTTCTTGCCTGATTCAAGCTTCTAGAACATGCATACATTGACAACAACGTTATTGGTAACGCAGGAGCACCCCGTTTTGGGATACCCTATTACTGGAAGCACCCCGTTTGTGACTCTAAATTTTCAGACGGCACCTCGTTTTTGTCGTTTTGCATCAAAGGGCCACCTCGTTATCGAAAGATGGAAAGGTAAGGTGTCGATGTATTGCGAAGACCATAGTGTAAAAGCGAGGTATTCTCCTTTGAACAACCCTTAGGCCGACACATGGGGTGCTTAGAATGTTAATTTCTCCCGAAAACCGGGTGCTCCGGCGTTTTCAATACCATTGTCATGTTTGGTTTGGGTTACCAGTGTTCCCCCTTTCTACACAAACTGAAAGTATTGATGAGGTGTGGTAAGCTGCCGCACCTTTTTTTTATCTTATCAGTTGTTATCTATCATCCAAGGTATTCTCTTCCGCAAAACACATTCTCTAACACTCAACAAAAAATAGCGTCTGACACATTGCAGTTGTTCTGCAAAATGTGTTCCAAAAACAACGAATCAACGTGCGTTTACAGTGTCCGGGAAACTCCTACCGCAAAAGTTCTCTCTCACTCATTCTCAAAGGATTTAACAAGCGCAAACTTACCACAAACATACATCTACAACAATGTTATTGCTACCGCAGGGCGCCCAATATTGGCATACCTTAACATTGGAGGTGCCCTCCTTGTGAGCCATCACTACGCAAGCCGTTTCTGGAATCCTATACAAGAAGATAGCCCGTTTTTTGAAGAAAAAAAAAGCTGCACGACGATGCATGATCGCAACTGATCAAACTCATTCCGTTGTTTTCCTATAATCGCACTACTATAGCCCAACAGTGCGCTAGTGTCCACTGTGTACGAGTGCCGACTGACCACGAGTCGTCTGAGTGGATCATATCGGGATCGCATCACTTCGACGAATGGCGATTCGACCGG
>JACMIJ010000255.1:0-23577 GCA_014805365.1 Koerneria luziae | reverse complement strand
AACATTTGGTGCCTGTTTGGTGGCCCACCAAACTTCCACCAAGTTTGGTGGCATTCCGGTGGGCAAAATTTTCAGAGCTGAATTTTTGTTTTTAACTTTTGCTGCACTGATTTTTGGCTTATTCTATTCCCAAGTTTAGTAGAATAGTCTCCACATTATGGGCCTATTGTGCACACTACTTGGCACTTTATTTGTTCAAATTTAACCGTTGTTTTGTCGTTGTTATGTTCTTGCAATGTTTTCGTCCCAATTTAAGCCTTTGCAGGCACTCTTCAGAGATGTCCGTAACTGGGATAATGCCTACGGCATCTGGCAAGATTAACCGTTTTGCCATGACCGAGAGGCACCTTGGATATCTTCAAGAAATGACCAGAAAAGATCCTGAGTCATATCGAGAGGTTCCATTCTCATCTTTTTGTGCGAAATTATTTGTTTTCGATTAATACTACACTTTGCTTACAAATTAAACAGCATAAATGTTTTTGCTAAATCTTTTTTGTTCATTAGAGCTTAATTTTTCATTTGTCATCTTTACAAAATTTTGCTGATTGAATATGTGTATTTGCAGGAATTCCTTGAGCAACATCAACACTACATGCAGACGATGAAACTGATCCATCTGCAACCATCTCAGCACAGGATGGACATCCAACCTCTCCTCGATTCTGTCACTTTCCTCTCATCCGTCTCACTCAGTTTCCCAAGTATGTGTAGCCATTATTTATCTACAAGGATTGTTTTACAAACTAACATAACATCGCTACCCGATATATACAAATTCACTAAAAAAATTACTCGCTGGCTGGGGGTGCATCTTCGCATTGACATTTGTGTTTCAGAAGAGGCGAAAGAATTTGGTACGAGCTTAATGTCAGTTCTCCGTGAGCAAGGAGGAGGACTCGATCCCACGGTTCGTTGTTATCTTTTGTAATGAAATGAGTGTTACATTCAATTGGGCCAAAAACAACAGCATTACATGGATATTTTAACATTGTAATCTTAATATGGCTATGAAACTAGTTTATTCAGCTCATTTTGAGCGCGAAACTAATACAATAGTGTGTTTGCTCCAATTTCACACGGCTATTATAGGTTCGCATGGCTTTCTGCAAGGCAGTTCTTCCTCTCCGGAACAAGAATATGGTCGACACGATGGAATTACTCGAACTCTTCTTCGAATTGGTCAAACTCGAGGATAAGGCATTGAGGTTTTTTGTACTACTTTTACCTTTTTTGGGTTGTAGTAATATGAATCTGAAAAGACGATATAAACATTAGGTATGCGTATACTATCGTTTGCACAATCGATGCTCTTACCCACAAGGTACTGTTGTCAAAACACAAAATTGAAGTATAACATTAAGACGTGACGTTTATCGTCATTTGGTAGCATGAACTGTTCAGAAAGTTCATACTGGGCTCCATTTCGGCCCAGTTGAAACGATTGTGCATACAGAAGAGGGATCCGAAAATGGCGACGAAAATGCAAGGATTCATCTTCTCAAAACTAAAGGTTGGTTTCCATTCCTTTTGTCCAGTTCAGGGTTAGATCGCCTTTGCACGGAGCAAAGTAGTCATTGCTCCTGTGACCATAGGTATGCCTCCATTGGAGCCGACTATCCTAGAGGAGGGGTAAAGTAGTAATTTGGGTATGTGAAGGAGGGGTAAAGCACGTAAAAATGTAGAAAACGTTCAAATATGCGGGGTTAAATGTGCTTTATGTGCTCAAAAGGTGGGATAAAAGTGCACTTCCATGGGAGCCAGAAGGGGTGGTATGCCTGTAACTCATCCCACTTGCTAGCATTATCCAGGATTCGCGAGCGATTGTTGTCAGATGCGCCCAGTTGATATTGATTGACGCATTTCGAAAACGATATTTTCGCGACGCGAAGACGGCGAACGCCATTGCGGAGTCGGCATTCAACAAGATCCCCAAGATTCAGGTGAGCGAAATTAGAAAGACGTAAATTATTTCTCTAATAATTCACGAAAATAGTATCTAGTTCTCAGATAATAAATCGTGTGATTACCGTATCTTCTGTAGGAATTGCTTATGTTCAAGGTTGCGGCGATGAAATTTTTCCTGGGTTCGAAAGAAGACGAGGAGGGAGTGGAAGAGGAATCGGACAGTGAAGGAGAGGTACAAGAGGACTCCAAGACACTCAAGGAGGTAACGCGTATTTCCACTCCGTTCAAATTGTGGTGTTTTTTAAAAATTGGAAGTGTAAGTGATCGAGGGCGGCCAACGCTACCAGAAGTAATTGGAAACAGTGACCCTTTTATGTGCTTATCAAATACCTTCTAACTCGGCAAACTGACAGTATTCCGTTGACAGGTGATGACCGCATTTCGACATGCGAAGAAGACGAAAAAGAGGGAGAAAGACTTCGAGAAGGCGAAGAAATCACTCAGCAAGAAGAAGAAAGCGAAGAAAGGTAAGAGGAACAAAACGAATGACTAGTATATTTAGTAATTAATCAAAATTCGTCTTTGCGTTTTGTTAACAGTATTTATTTGCTGATTGTAGCAATGATTCGGTTATCCCCACACGTCATCCATTATGAAAAGGCAACTGTTTTTTGTCTTACAATTATCCTTTTACTTTGTGTTGTGTTACAGAGAGTCGCAGTCGTGAGTGCAATCTGCTGGCCATCCAATTGCTCTTCGATCCTCAGGAATTTGCCGATCGTCTTTTCGGAATGCTTGAGTCAACGAAGATCGAGAAGTTCGAGGTACTTCATTTCTATGGATTTGAGTCTAGTGTGAAATTGACTGTTCTGAGGCCTTAGGCATGTCAGTTATGCTGCTTTGTCTAAATTTTCTTTTGGCCTAGAATGATTTGGTTCTTTGTCTTCCATGGCTGTATTGTGTTGTTGCAGGTTCGTCTGTTCCGTATCGCCCTGGTTGCCCGTGTGATCGGAGTGCACCGCCTGCAGTCGCTGTCCTTTTATTCATATCTCTTCCGTTTCCTCCAACCAAAGCAAAGGGATGTCACACGTATACTGCTATATGCAGCACAGGTCAGATTATGCACTGATATATTCGTTGGTATTAACGATTAATATCTGTTTATCAGCGTGGAACTGATATACGAAGGAACTGGAAACACACGTGATAGGCCAGATAAGAATAAACGATAGTACTTGGGAAGTGTATCTCGTGTTGAAGTACTCAATCTGTTCCGCTGCAGGCCTGCCACGAACTCGTTCCTCCCGATATCGTCGAGCAACTCGTCCGAGTCATTGCACAGAACTTTATCACTGACAGGTATCATACGTTTACTATTGTAACCATGGATATTCGTTCTGTTATTGTTATTTTATTAATTGTTCTCGCTGAAAAAGGCACCATAAAATAAAAGTGTTTAATTTTTCTTACGTTTAGAAATTCGGCTGAGGCGATAACAGTGGGAATCAATGCGGTCCGGGAGATCCTGACGAATTGTCCATTTGCGGCAACGGAAGAACTATTGAGGGATCTGGCCGAGTACAAGTCATACAAGAACAAGAACGTGTCCATGGCAGCTCGCGCTCTCGTCACTCTATTCAGACAGGTAGTGTGCGTCTAGTGGAGGAGTATGCTAGATATTATTGTGTTTTCTTGCAATGATTATAAGCACTACCAGGCTTTTCATCAACATTTGCGAGTTTTTGCAAATGATGCAAACACACAATGTATGTTGTAGGTGAACCCGAAGCTGCTAGCGAAGAAGGATCGAGGACGACCGACGGACCACGATGAGGACAACGAGAAAGAGTTCGTGTTTTGTATTTTCGAGACTATTTTTTGTCGTAAAAATGAAAATGAAACAGAATTGTTTGTGCTTTCGGGAAACTAAAAAATCTTTTATTTTGCAAGATATTCATCCTCTCTAATTGTAAGCAATATTCAGAACATGCACGCACGCAATAGCTGAACTTTTCGTTCAGATTCCTCGGATTCGGTGCCCCGGCCGTTCAGAAATTTATCGATGGAGCAGAGATTCTGGACGAGGATCGAGAGGAAAACGGAGAAATGGAAGTGGATGAGGATGTCGATGACGAAAGCGAATGGGAGGATATCGAGGGTATAAGGGAATCGGGGAGGGGATACATATTGGTTCACTCATGAATATATGACCTTGTCGGTTCTTATGTTCCTTCATCCCATGGATTACAGATTCGGATGAAGAAATAGAAGAAGTGACGGAGGAAGGAAAGGAAGAAGAAGAAGAAGTAGAGGATGAGGAGGATGGATGGGAAACGGATGATGGAGAAGAAGGGGACGAAGAAGAGGAAAAGAATGCCGAGGAAGACGCCGAGGTACACTATTTGTTTTCTGCTCTGTATAGAATGTATGACGTACACCGACATAGAGCTAGCTACCTGTAATATTGTTCTTAACGTTTGCAACACTTGAAATTGCGTGAAAACAATTTTGCAGTTGGCGTGTTTTCAGTTTGGGAAACAAGATTCCAGCTGTTTCTTTGCTTCCGTTTTCTTTTCTAATTTACTTGTTTAGGGTGAGATGACGGATATCGAGGTGGACGATGAAGAAGACGACGAAGAAGAGGAGGAGAGTGAAGATGATGGAGAAGGGGAAGAACCTCAGAAGGTGCCCCGGAAACAGAAGAAGTCCAAGATTGAGAAAAAGAAAGAGAAAAAGGCTATTGATGAAATCGCTGCTACTGCACCCAAGGTTAGTAACCAGCTGGCTATTTTCCAGACATTGTCTTGCTATGCCAACGCAGGGTCAAATTCCAGAATACATCGAATCTGCGTAATGTAGTTCCAGTCTAATTTTTTTTATTATAGCATAACATTGGTCTAATCGCCCACCCTTTAGTAAGCGTTAATTCCGTCGAAAGTAAAAAAAATAATCGCACTTTCTTTGCTTCACGAGGCACCGGGGAATACGTGTAGCTGTTGGCGCTCTTTTATTCCAATGGTTTTTGCTAAAACTTCTTGAAAATGGAAAGTACGAAGACTTGTCACTTGATCGTTTTGAAGGTAATATCTTCTGTTGCAGGAAAAGGCAGAAAAAGTGTCGACGTCGCGTATTCTCACACAGGAGGAGTTCAAGAAGATCAAACGATACAATATCAAGAAGGTACGATTGACTCGCAATCGTCAAATGTCGTATACATTATGACAGTGAAACAATATTGCATCCATAGTTGCATCAACAGAGAACTATTTGAGCAAGATAAAACAAAACTAATTTGTTATGAATGATCATTTAGTCGATCGTCGGATCAAAGAAATTGAATCGCGAGGCGGCGAAGAGGAAGAAAACGAATGACGAGATTCGATTGGAGGAGGACTTCGAGGAGAAACGGGCACGGTCAGCATTTTTGGCAGCGTGATGACAATAATTGGGTGACAGTGTGATAGCTCGTCTAGTTATCATTTATTACCAAAGGGTGGAATAATTTAGGCAAGAAACATTCGGGTAATGCTAAAATTCACGAAACTTGCATGTATAATATTTGAATGAACAATTACAATATTTCAATTTACATTTAGTTCTTTAAAAGATGTTCTGTTTTAAGAGATGCTCATTAGGATAGAAGTAGGTGTATTGTTTGCAGACGCGACGAGGGCGACGGTCTTCCCCGTCTCCGTGATATCGAACACTTCTACAAAAGGTTCCGGAAAGAGACGAAGGAGGAGAGATTGGCCCGAGTCCAACAGGGAAGGGAGGGACGACCCGAGTTCGGCAAACCCAAGAAGAAGGTACACACTTCCTCTTGTTACTGTATCGACATTTGGTAACAGTTTGCTTGGAATTTTCATATACGTAATATTATTGTATATCATGGCTTGCTTGTAGAGTGTGCAAAGGTCTCGGATGGTCTGCATTTTCAAATTGCATGGTTGATGGCAACGCATTCAGGGTGCACATGTCGGCCGTACGAATAAGGAACTGGCGAAGAAGAAAGTGTACAATATGGTGAAGCAGAAGGTGAGAGGGAAGAATCGACAGAGATCCCTTCGAGATCAACAACAATCACTCAGGAAATATCTACTCCGACAAGCGGGACGGAAGGCATAAGCATTCGTTCTATCTTATACAAACCTCACTATATTTTATATTATACACACTTGATATTATTCGTGCCGTGATATGTTTTTATCTTTGTTTAGAGTAATATGTTGTAGAGAACACATTACCCTAACTTGTTTGTTGTTATTGACAGTGTCGTATTGTCATAGTGAGCAGATGTATCAGAGTGGTTATGTTGCCGATGCGGTTTGTTGTCCGCTATGTTATTGTTGACAGTTTCAGGTTGTTGCTATTACTTGTTATGTATTGTTACACACTTGCTGTTTGCAACGATAAAATCTTGTTACTTTGGTTCTATTGTGAATGGTATTGGAAGTTGTTGTCTTTGTGTATACCTTTTGTGCTTGGAAAGGCCGACCACGTCTGCTGTAGCATACATTACATTTATGTTACGGACTGTAACTTCGGTAATGGGAGAACACATTTTCAGTGTAAGTACAAATATAATGACATCCGTCGACGACGAGCGAATGAATGAAGGACCAAAGGTCATCCAGCAGTATGTGGTACGCATATTTCGGCCAATTAAAAAAAACAATAATTGTGACCAAAAATGGTTTGTTCGTTTGACAATGGCTCCGTCATATGTTACGACACTTCTTTAATTGAACTGCTAATCAAGTGATCAACATCTTCAACACAGTGACGGAACTTTACATTCAATGGTAAACTTGTCGATTATATCAGATTGTCTGATTAACTAGAGGATAAACCAGTTTATGTCATTGTACAAGCTGATATGTTCTAATTGCAGCCAGACCGTGAGCCTTCGGCAGAAGAGCATCCGCTCGAATTCACGTATGTGCTGTCGTATTTCATCCGGCCGGCGGGTAAATTCGACCCTGTCGAGTATTCGATGTACGTCCAGCCAGTGGCATCTTTCCCGTCTGTCGAACAGTTCTGGGCCACCTATCGACACATTAAACGACCTTCCGGTATGCTTGCGCAAACACTTTATTCCTTCCGAAGAAAGTATCTTATAGAAACAGTAGAAAATTATCTTCTATGGTCTAGCGATTTTTAGCTTGTCAACATTTCATTAGCAAAGAACAAGATGATGTGCAATCTAGCAGTGTTTTTGGCTTTGTCTACAATGAGCGTTTACATCTTTTCTTACAGATATGGGTGAAAAAATGGACATTCACTTCTTCAAGAAAGGAATCAAGCCGGTCTGGGAAGACGAAGCGAATTGTAAGGGTGGAAAGTGGATACTACGTCTCAAGAAGGTGAGTACCGACCGTACTCTTCGGTGTCATTCGCCTGTTTTGTACTGTATTCTCTTCTTTATTCTTCTTAGCGGGGCTCCCTCGGTCACTGCCTCGCAGGCTAGAAGGCCTTGAATCGGGAGGACTATACTGTACTCTTCTTCATCGTGCACAACAACATGTTATAGTTGAGAATGATTTGAACAGTTTCAGGGTTTATCGTCTCGAATCTGGGAGAATTTGTTGTTAGCGATGATCGGAGAGCAGTTTCTGGTCGGGGAGGAGATTTGTGGTGCCGTCTGCTCCATTCGAAATCAGGAGGATATCGTGTCGCTATGGAATAAGTATGCACAATATACAAAATGTTAAATTATTCAAGGAAGTTGCTGCAAACGTCAAGCACTTCAGAAATGGTTATTTTTGGACTATGAAGTTACGGTAATGAAATGATGGTTTCCAACTACAAGAACAAAAAGAGAGAATGAATGAATGTGGTTTCAGGACGGCGAACGATGTGGGAGTGCGGAATCGAATCCGCGACACGCTGCGGAGGGTGTTGAATCTGCCGGTGAACGCCGTCCTCGAGTACAAACGACACGACGACTGTCTCCGGTTCGCATATTTCTTGATAGGACAATTTTGTAGTGCACTCGATGAAGCATGTGCTACTATCGAATACACACATCCTTTGAGAGAATGCAGCAGATCGGCAGTTTAGGGATATTGTACAACCAATAAGCTGTTACGGTTAATATAATAGAATAGCATGAATGTGATACTTACGTTCTTTTCGCAGTGCAGAATAACTGTCGCCATTCAGGGACCAGAGCAGCTACCGTCACACGAACGTGGACGTGGTCCGTCGATAGTCGGGTGTTGGTCAGGTGGTCGTTGTCACCGGCCTCTCACCGGTTTCCCACCGGCCTCCGTCCAATGAACCCGGCTGATCTCTCGCCCATTCCTGTGTGCCTTTTTAGGGACTTTTCCCTTTCTCCCATCCCTCCGAGCTATGTTTTCCGTTACCATGACAATATTGAGAGTGTGTCCGTGTTTGTATAGATATGTGTGATGAGGATGGGTTCGATCTCCCTCTCTCGTCTCCACTCTCCTTGCCTTTTGTTCTCCCCTCCCAACTCTTGTTATGACCCGTATTCATCCAAAGGAATTCCCCATAATTTGTTATCGTCGAGTATCGTTTTATATCGGAAAAGTTCCTCAACTGGTGTGCCTACGAATAAATGGTTGCCGTGTATGCGAAAGTTGTGGCTGAGGCGCTCACGCTGTTCTACTTATGTTTGAATTGTATTGGCAAAGAAGGAGCCTTGCCTTCATGGACTGGCCTGCACGTTGTGTCTTATTGGTAGTGGCACACATGTGTCATGTAACTCCTCTGCGCTGTACAATGAAAATTCCTATTGCCACCAAACAAAGGGAGCAGGTCCACGCTTCCTGCAGCTTCACAACAATTACAATACTTTTCTGCGATTTTTGATTCGACGAATGAGATTTATAAATGAATGTCCTCAGCCGTTTCAAACGGTGAAATGCGTCGGAAGGGTTTCTAATACTCAGAACAAATATTGTTTCCTTATGCTAGAAAGTTGTGTGAGAAGAATCAGGTTTAATAACAAGGAAGGGATGGAGACTGTTGTTGTTCTCCATGGCGAGTAGTCTGGTTTGGTCTTTCCTCTTGGGTGGATCCCCTGGCTATCACTATAACTGGCTCCCTTATGATTACCAATGCCAGACAGACAGAATTTGTGAGTCTGACCCCCGCAACTGTTCTCGGTCTCTCTATTTTGTGTGCTATCTCGCGTCAGAGAAATATGTCCCAATGCTTTTGTCTGATGCAAAATGGTTCAAGAAACGAGAGGCGAATGAAAAGAATGGTATGGCGTGGCTTAGACTTACGATGACATGTTGCATTGTATCATCTATGGAGAATGGGCAACCGTTTTTGTAGTTTGTACAAGTGGAGTGATCTTACAATCAACCATTCGAGTGTATTTGCAAAATATGTACATTATATGTTTTTTTTCTTTTTTGAACAGTAGCGTTTCTGACAGTAAGCTGATAAGAGTATTATCGACCATACGAGTAGGAGAATGAATGGGCCATTGAAGGAGAGTTGTTTGGCAAACTCTTCTATTGCGTCTTTGCATGTGTTGTGTGACATGACTCTAACACGGAATATTGGAGGTTAGCAGCCCCGTCGACATTTCGCAGCTCTCCCGTTATCGCCGTTTCTTCTCTTTTTCTTGCACTTACCCCTGTCCGTCGGAATCTTTCTACACCTTTGCAAATTCTCCTTTTCCTCTTCTCCAATTGTACTTTAAATTTGTCACAGACAAATATACTTGTTCATTACCCGTCTAGAGTAAACTACATATGTTTGGTGTACGAGGGTGTCAAAGTCGAAAAATGTTCCGGGACCCTCGTAATTTGAAGCTTTACGGTGGTAACACTCGGGTTTTGGCGTCATTATTTTGGGAATATTTAATTTTTGGTGCTCTAGAATAAAAATATTTTGTGTTTGTCATATATGCAAGTATTAGCACAAAATTTGACAATTTGTGGACCGTGTACTGCTTCTGCTCATGCTATCTTTGTGCCAGTTCTCGAATATGTTCCTCTGGAAATGGGTCTGCTTGTTTGCAAAGCTGCTGTTACAGTTATTCTGCATTTCATATATACTGGTTGTTTCATATTTATGATAATTTGTGCTATTACAGGGTATGTTCGGCCGTTTCAACGGGGCGGTGTTCGTGTTCCTGTTGTTCATCACCTCGTTCCTGGGCGCCATCTTCATTCTTCTTCCCTTCGTCCCTCTCGCCTACTATTCTCCGAAGACTTGGCGGTTCTGTGCCGACCGATTCGTCGGATATTGGCTCTCTTTCCCTGCGGTACGCTCTTTTCATCAATTTGGGTTTTCCTCTGTCAGATAGCTTGCGGACGCTTCTTACAATTAGGAAACTAGTTAAATTACTGAATACAACACTATTGTGCAAAGGGAAATTATTTTGGAGCACAAATGAATAAATACGCTTCATTATTTGGCTTATCTGCATGTTGTATACCTCTGCTCATTGTTGTAAGGATGCTAACAGTAAGAATGTGGAGCGATGATAAGATTCGACTGCTTTTTGTTGCCCATCTTTGCAGTCATTGTAAGCGTAGTGTACTGCTTTTTTGTTCAGTCAACTGTCGATAATATGGCATCTTTTCCAATTATAATAGTATGATACAACCTGTTCTTGAACACGTGTTTTTCAGTCGTTATGTTCGTTCGTTTTCGGCGTCAAATTCCATGTAACGGGTGATTTGATACGAAGGGATCGTCCCGCCATTCTGTTGATGAACCACCGAACAAGGTATGTGTTGTTATCAAAGGAATAGCATTATTCGTGCCATCTCATGGTTTAGATGGCCCTTATTCTTTGGTACAGTAAGAAAGACGTAGCTTTTTCGACTTATTATATATGGGTTATGCTCTATTTATGGTTTTATTTGAGGTTGGACTGGTTGTTCCTGTGGAATGCGTTGTATCGAATGGACCCATGGCTGCTCACGTCGGAGAAGATCTCATTGAAGGTGTGCGGGTGTAAGACGATCATGTTTCAGCACGCGGAATGTACTGCAAGTGCAATATTCTTTTATGAATAGAAACCGAAAAAAGGAGTATATTGGTTGTTGCATTCAAGTATATAATTCGCAGATATTAGACAAGAATAAGTAAAAACTAAAAGGTGTCAATACATGCGTTTCTTTGATTCCTGTTAAAATCACCGATAGAACTATTTAAATACCTACGTTGTGAGGATGTTTAGATGGTGATTTTATTTGTGTTAAATAATAAGTTTGTATGTTTAGTCGGATCTAAAGCGTATTCCGGGTGCCGGATGGGCGATGGGATGCGGGGCATTCATCTTCCTCGAACGGTCATTCGACACTGACAAATCAACCATCGAGAAGATCATCACTTACTATCGGGATTCCGGAAGGAAATATCAGGTACGGTAGAAGATGACTGTGGGAATCTACCATATAATGATAAGTTTGTGATACGTAAGGTTTGTAGCTTGAAAATAAAGTGTTTGCATATTTGTTTGATGTTTTGCTGACATTGAGGTCATTATTATTATTGATTGCTTGCTCTTTGACCGAGTGATTGCGTGTCTTCTCCAGCTGCTTTTGTTCCCTGAGGGGACGGATCGAGGCCGACACGCCATCGAGAAAGACGATAAATTCGCGGATGCGAATGGACTGGAGAGGAACCAACAAGTGCTGCACCCGAGGGTCACCGGATTCAACTATCTGCTCCATCTCATGCGGGAATGTATGTTCTATTCTACTTTGCTTCTTTTCTACTCAGATGATAATTGTAAACGATGTTCCCTTATTATTACCCTTCAACTTTGGAGCTGAATGCAAAAGATCGCTTCCGTAATTCTATTTTATTGCAGCTTAGAGTTAGTGGAAATTGAATGTGTTATGGGACATTTATTGTCAATTCAGGAGCTTTTACTAGTGATGTATTACGATACCATTATATTGTATTATAATTGTTACGGAGCTACTTTTGCTTCTTTCTTTCTTCTTTTGAATAACAACAAACGCAGCTATTTTTGGAACTTATATACAATATTTTTCTTGTTGTTTATGCTTATTGCCAACTCCGTATTCTTAGTAATATAAATTTGTATGCCTAGCCTATTTCCCTAAATGTGGGTAAGCAATAAGAAAAGTACAGGGCAAAACTTTCATCTTGTTTTACTTTTGACCCTTTTTGTACAAGAATTATGTACGTTGAAGAAGTCGAGATTTGTCTCACAGCAACGATATCTTCCATTTTCAGTGAACTACGTGGACTACGTGTACGATATCACCGTGGCATACAGCGATCACATCGTGCAGTCGGAGAAGGATTTGTTCCTGAAGGGAAGATTCCCCGGTGCCATCCATTTCGATGTCTCCGAGTACTGTAAGTATCAGCAAGTTATTTTATCCTTCAAGATTTGTTTATTCTTTTACAATTTGCTATGGGAAATATGTTGCATTGACATGACTGGTGCTTTTTGACCATATTTTTGTTTTCAAGTGCAATCACTTTGCTGCAAAAAGTCTTGTACTTGGAACCCATTGGTTTGGTTTTATGTTTCAGTAACGTAAATCTATTTTTTAAACGTTTTAGACAAATAGTGTACGCGACTGTTGTAACATTCACATGTTCCTAGTTCTTTCTTATTGTTATTTGTTTTGTATTCAGCTGCGACAGAGATTCCGGTTGATCCAGAAAAGTCGGCACAATGGCTGAGGAAGAAATGGGCCGAGAAGGAAGTCAAGTACGTCTTTGATACATTTATCTTTTGGTTTTGTTTTATTAAACTAGAAAGCATTTATATTAGTCAACAGTATTTTATCAACATTGTAAGCATTTCTGCAATTGAAAGTGCAGAATGTGTTTCATGGAAACGGTGGGCTGTATTTTTGCAATGGAACAAAGTGAATCATTCATCGATGTGTCACGTTTCTATGGTTCGAACCGGGGTGACCCTTCAATGTAAAACGCCAGAAAACGGGGTGACTATTGAAAACGTATTGTTAGGTTCACTAACAGAGTTAGGGTATCCCAAACTGGATGCTTCGGCATTATGAATAATGTTGTGTGTATGAACTGAATCAGGTTACGATCGTTCTACGGTGGCGACCTTCGACTGCAGCCGAGTGGCAAGGGATACGAATGGCCGGTATGCATTTCCTTCTCTCCATACCACCGCTTCCACGGAGCCGGTTCCCATTGGAGTGTACTTTTACCCCTCCTTTTGAGCACATAAACCACATTTTACCCCGCATATTTGAACATTTTGTACATTGTTACATGTTTTACCCCTCCTTCACATACGAAAATTACTACTTTACCCCATCTTTTGGTATAGTCGGCTCCTATGGAAGCATAGCTATGCTTCTCTCTAATACTTCAAATATTGGAGAAACGTTTTGATTAATGGTTATAATATATACGGTAGTTAGGTTATTCATTTGCTAGGATTGTCTAATAATAAACATGACAGTATTAAATGAATGAATGAATGAATGAATAGCATTGGTAGAGTGAAGATAATAGTGGCCACGTTGTATAATATGTAAGATGTGTTCGGATCTCGACCTTGACTTATTTCGTCTCTTTTTCTCTGAACTCTCCTTTCAAATGCTCTCTAGCTCGAGATATCCTTCTCTTTGTCTGATCTCTGTATGTTGATGTGGTCAGTTCTAGCGTAAAGCCATTGTTTTGTTTGTAAGAGGGTGTTTTTTTTGCTAACAATAGAAAGCATGGCCTCTTTTGTCGGCTTGTCTTTTATCACTTATCATTCATCCGCACGTGAACCAAACTATATTCTAGTTGAATATTGTGTTTTAAATGTAAAGTTTTGTTCGTTTATCCATTAATGTTCTTGTATGACTGGCGCCTGTTCCATGTTGTATGCAAAGTGACTAATCACTTCACAGAAAGACTCTGGTTGTGAGTTTATCGTCTCTCGCTAATGCTACTTGACATGTTTTGGTTTTTGCGCCAAATGGGATTGAATTGGGATTCCGGAATCTTTGCTTGCCGAATGTGTGAAATCTAGTACCTTTTTGATTACACAACGCATATTCTTCCCTTCTAATTCACATTTTTTATCTCCTTCTTATGGTGCCTCATGCAATTGCAATTGTGAGTTTTCATTTTATACGTATAGCAGATATTCTTGCATTTACCTCTTCCTAGTTGTTCTCGTCAAGCAATGAAAGTGGTCCGTCCACTTTGGGTACCCCATTTATGTTGTTATGCATTGTGTATGGAGTGGCTTCTCTATTGGCTGATTTCGTATTCACCCCCCCCCCTCTTTGTTCCATTCAACTCACTGCTTCTAACATAATACCTGGATGCTGTGTCTTTTAGCTGATTTTTTTTACATTTATCTAATTTTTATTCGTGGCAAACTGCTTTTTGTTCTCATTCGTGTCATCTGCCAGTTTGTTTGTATCAAATAGCAGATGAAGATGCAAAAAACTATTACATCATACAATTTCTAAAAAACGGGAATGTCATTATTGCTATACGAGTAAATGAGAAAACCAATGCAATTATGGCTTTCAAAAATGCCATGAAAGATGCTCGTGGGTTGACTTTTATTAGTTATTATGGGTTACTACATGTTTCCTATTAATATGATTGTTTGATGACATCGAAGTGCTGTGAAATGTCTCGTTTGTATTACATGACCAAGGACGATATTGGCAACCCCTCATCTGATGTTTTGTCTATTTGAACCCCCCCCCCGCCACCCCGTTTCATGAAATGATTCTGTATGATGGGCCATCGAAAACAGGAATGTATTATATGTTTGTTTCTGCTGTTAATTGTAAGGACATCGCATGTTTCACATTCTGCTGACACTTCTCTCATTTTCTCTATTTTCTCTCCTCTTTTGCATTATGATATATTTACAATTTTTATATTTTGTTTTTTAAGATACTTTATTCAGTGGGATTTTGGGTATGTTATTGTTTTTGTTGAGAAATGAAGCTAGGTAATGGCTAACAAGAAGAGGTACAAAGCACAGAGAAACGTAGAATGTATTCCATAAATATTAAAGTAGTAGCTGATGGCAATTCAGGTTGAGATGAGTGGCACGGGCTACTACCTGGCCTTCGCCTTCTGGATCTTCTCCTCCCTGATGTGGTTGTACTTCTGTTACATATACTGGGCGGTCCGAGTGTATGTGGGCGTGGCCAGTGCCTTCTACATGTACGCCTTCTTCGTGCACAATGGAGTCGAGTTCCTCCTTTTGGAATGGTTCTATCTCCACAAGGAACAGAACACATTGTAACCGGAAATAAGGTCTCCAATCAATATCCAGGGTTACTTTGGGCCAACATTGTTACACTATTTGATATTGTTGAGTGAGTAGGGTCTATCCTAATCGAGAGCGACAATTGGGTTCGACACATACTCTACGTGTGCGACATATCCTAGCCGACTTTTGATTCTTTGGCCATATGTTTTGGAATCTTATAATTCTGTGAAAAGTGTTTGTTGTGACGCAAGAAGCCAAAGTAAGAGCTTATCTGGATATCATAGTCATGTGTATGCACTCGGAAGAATGGGTTCCTCATTGTTGTGCCCCATTATGGGGTACCCCCCCCCCTCCCCACCCCAGACAAATCCAATCGAAAGCTTCGCGCCTATTCAACTTCTTCTCTTCAATTTTTTTTTGCTTTTTTTTTACTAAAAACAAAAAAAATTCCCCTAGAATGAAATACTTACCTTGGTTACCATTTTTCTGATATAACACTAATTGTAAGGGGGCAAAGTATATAAGTTTTTACAGCTGGGTACAAGCTACACTCTAGTCTCTTTGTAGTTTGCAGTCAGGTTGAACAATATGTGGGGATATTGTGCCATAACAGAACAGTCTGCGGCTTATACGCACATCCCTATCCTCTTTCGCATTTCCTGTACTCAATAGTTACAGTTGTATTACTTCGAAATTTATCTTCATATGATCTCGTTAGTAGTTGAAATTTCGGTCATCGTTACTGTCTTAAGGTATTTTTGTCATTTGGATATCATTTATGTTGTCTATGGATCTATTCTTTAGGGTTTTGAATATGTATTTACATGCCGGATTGTTTCATATAATGTTCTGATAGCATTGCAATCTTGTTAGTTCTTGTCGGCAATTTCTGCTTTCTTCCCAGACCGTACTTTCATAGGAAGCGACTGTGTAAGAGAATGGTTGGTTTCCTCTCAACTGGTTTTTTCTGACATCTCTCTGTTTGGCATTGTAATACTGACCGTGGTTGTTCATGGAAGGTGAATCCACTCTATCTGCACTCTTTATGGCGAAAGCGAAATTCGCGTCAGAGGCCTCGGTGCCTCAGTTTGTGCACAGTTTGAATCAACAGACGCAATATTCAGTTCATTTCAATCTACTTTTTGTCCTGCTAGGAAGTTGTGTTCTATATGCGTTTTGTGGATGATTTCAACAAGATTGCCAGCATTGTTCTATGGTTGACTGTGTCGTATGGCAGTCGGTCGGATTTTTTTTAAATTGTGGATTTCTAATTTTTATCATTGTTTCTATTATTTAGTTGTGCGTATGAAATGAGATTTATCCTATGAGGATTTCTTTCTAGTGGCATGTTCTTCTTGTTAGCACTTGTGTCTTTTCTTTGCTTCTTTCGTTATTTTTTGTATTGGTTGTGTTTTGTATAAACTATCTTATAGTTCTTACGATATGCAAGCTTTATTGTGATTCTAGTCATCTTCTTTGATATGTGTTGATATGTTTTTGTTTGTTTTCTTTCTCATAGCCATGATTGTTTTCTCCATCTTTCCGTTGTAGCATAATATGATTGCTGTTGGTTACTTTTGGTGTCGAAACGAGATTTTTGTGTTGTTTTATGACAAATTGTGTGCCATTTTGTAAATATTTGCTCAGACGGTTAAATTGGCTTGTGAACGGCAGAGTTGGCAATTGGTTTCTTCCATGCACATACTTTTTCCCGGATTCATTTTCTGGTTTATCGTTTAATCATTTTGTATTATTATATATGCTGAGATTGTGATTTATCGGGAAATATGTCGTATTCTGACAGTGACATCACTAATCTTACTCACTCTTGAAAGCTACCGTGGAACACCATATTGAGTTCTTCTTGCGGCTAGGGACAGTGAGGAATTCGCTATATGATTATACTTTGGGTAATATTTCCTAAACTGAATAATGTGGCGCTAATAAAATATGGTTGTGATAATGGGGCAAACTGCTTGGATAAGAATGAGTCAGTCGTGGAGCAAAAGATGATGCGGGATGCCGATTCGATTGTTCCGGTTCATGTGCCTATCATACATCATACGAAGTTTACCGTAGACACCTTTCCATTGGTCATAGATATAAATTGCACACGTCTGCATAGAGTGCCGAGTAGGCTTCGGTATTCACCGATCACTTCTTACAAGTGGGATACTGTCAACCGGCAACATGCTGCGTTATGTTGTCGTCAAGATCATGAACTTTTTTGATGCGGAAATTTTGCTGAAGTGTTGATTTATTGTTAATGCCATTCGAAGACGTATTATTGTCAGATCAGAACATTTGATATCGTTGTTTTTGAGAGAGAAAACTGTAACGTTGTGCCTTTGTAGATCTAACGGCATCCATCATCTTTTTGTACGATTCTTGCAATTAGCATTCTGTTGTATTTGGCGTGTTGTCCCACGTTATCGATGTTCTAGAAAGACATGCAATTAGTCGTAGCTTCTGTTTCCGGGAAGGCGATTTTCTGTGATGGTGTGATAGTTCATATGTCTGTTATTTCACAGTTTCGTCACTATGATCGGTGTGGTGCGAGATTTACGTAATCGGAGGTTTATGGTTGGCAGACAGAGGGTGTCCTGTTATACAATGGAGATGTTCTCTGATCACATTCGCTGTGTGGTAACAGTCTGGCCGATCGTCTGCCATTTCTCATTGGGACTTACCAGTTAGTATGGGAACAAACAGTGTTAGCGACACTGACAATAAGTATGCTTATATGTGTTATCTGATAATCTTATCAATAGGTTATATCAGATAGACCTTTATGGTTTAGATATTTTCTGTAATTTAATAAATCCCGCCCCCCTTCCTGGATACAAACTTTTTGGCGTTAAGAGTGCCACTGTACGATTTAAAAAAAGAAAAATATAATTGTCGATTGCATGAGTGTAGATGTCCAATTGAATAACAATAGATCGCCGAATGGGTAGAATATTGTTTCAGACGCGTTATTTCCCTTGCCTGTTATGGTGTAATTTGTCTCCTTCCTATTTCTTCTTTTCCAACATGGCCAGCGTTGACCGACAACTTTGCGCTGTTTTTGTACCTTCGATTTGAATGTCACTTCACCGAATTTTCATTTTGCTGTAGAGTCTTGTATTGTTTTGTGGGTGGGGATCTTGGAAAAGAAAATTGAGAGAAATTGACGGGATTGATGCAACTGTATGTTTTTGCGGAAACGAATCCAAGAATTCATTTTTTCGTTACCAAATGCTTTCTTATTGTTAGTACCTGTCCTAACAGGGATGTCCAGGGATGCTTACAATTAGCAGAACCGGGAAGCCCTCACGAAAGTATCCATCAGCGTGTCGTTCCTATATGAGCACAAAGTAGGACTATTAAAAATTCTTCTTGAATTCGGACTTACATATTATATCAGATGTAAGGTGACGTTCGCAAGTGAAGTTCTCATTGGTGGTTTTTAAAGTGTTCCCATTCGGAGGGTTTGTTCCCAGTTTCCTCTAATTGTAAGAAAGCCGTCTTTTCTGTTGCGATTGAATATTGGCACGGCCGTCGTATGAGAATCAAACCGTGGGAACCATCTAATCTCCAGAAATTTGAAACCAACTGGTGTTGCAAGAGCGACGAACTGGAAATCGGATTCATACGTTCCCTGAATCTCGTGAGGAACGACACAAAATGACTTGCCAACTTTCAGACCTCTCTTGCATTTGTTGTCTTTCTGTTTTAGTTTCTTTGTACTTTTGAGACAAAGAACAGTTATTTGTTATATTCAAATGTGTATAATGAAGTTGTGATGTGCAACGCGAAGTGTGTTTCCTGTCGGATTATTCATTCGAATGACTCAGATGGTGTCGCCGGGCGAACCTCGTCCTCTCCACGTGGGAGATCACACTCTCTCCATGCAGATACGGGGATGGATCCTCGGAGGTTGGCCATGTTGGATATTTATCTTTGATATCTCTAGTTAGCCATAAGAGATTCGAACTCCACTACAATGATAACCGTGTTATTGTCTCCTTACACTTAGGAGAGGAGAGGTTCTAGTAATACGATATTTTGCTTCAAAGTTTTTCGTTTTTGTATACACCCATGATGTGTGATTCTACGATTAAGAAATACGGGAAATTGGTCAGAAACAGAATTGGCGATACGATGTTTTCGATAATCAACACTACTGTCAAATGATCTCTGAAGTATTACGAGCTTAATCAGTGGAAGCAGCGAATGGGCAAATAGTCGATTGAGCTGAAAACGATTATAATAGTCGATTCAATCGTCGATTGAAAGGCACTCATTTGACGATCACCGAGTGAGCTCGATTCTTGATGGCGTAGGAGTAGTATTTAGTTGTGATTGTTGATAGATGTTAACAGTCAATTGAAACGCAAAAGTCTGGTGTACCGTATCTGGATAGTGTACCCGTATGTTGCAGTGATGTTGTTCTCGACGGCGTTCCTGGGTTCTGTGTACATCCTGACTCCCCTCGTCCCCATCATGTTGTTCTATCCCCGCATGTGGCGGACGCTCGTTGACCGATTCGTCGGATTCTGGGTCGCGATGCCTGCGGTATCTCGAACTTTCTCTTTTCTAGCATTTATTCCCAACTTTAAGCTGTATAGTTATCAACCACAAAGTTTGAATGCTTTTGTACTATAGAAACTCATGCTTTGATCTAACAGAAAGTTGCTCTTTTGGCTCTATTTTT
This sequence comes from Koerneria luziae, assembly GCA_014805365.1. NCBI lineage: Eukaryota > Metazoa > Nematoda > Chromadorea > Rhabditida > Neodiplogasteridae > Koerneria > Koerneria luziae. The sequence goes on along the minus strand of JACMIJ010000255.1, from coordinate 3,790 downwards.
GTTAGGAAGCGAATGTCGGAAGGGTGGCGGCTTCCCTTGTTACAGTATCTTTATTTCAGTGTTTGTTAGAATATCTGTTCGGGACGCGCGTTCGAGTGATCGGCGACAAGATCGAACACTCCGATCCCGGCCTCATCATTATGAATCATCGAACGCGGTTTGTGTGGAGTTTACTCATTCAACACTAATTGCAAGGTTAACAGAGATATTGTTGCGTGTAATTAGATAATTTGGAGTGGTTTTTCGTATTGTTTTATCCCCCACCCACTATTATATTTGATGCTTTATGGTGATTATGTTGAAATGGTTGTGTTGCAGGTTGGACTGGTTGTTCTTCTGGGCGGCTCTCTACAAGATGGACCCGTGGCTGCTCACGTCGGAGAAGATTTCCCTCAAGGGAATCCTTAAATACATTCCCGGAGCAGGTACCATATATTTTTTTCTTTGGAATGAGCAATGAGAGTGGTAAAATATTATGTTTGATCACGGTATGAATATATTGCAATAATGATTGTCTGGGTTGGTCGTGTAGTTTTAGGCTTCTTTTGTTGTATTTACAATGTTTTGTGTATTATATATTTTTGTTGTTGCAGGATGGGCGATGCAGTGCAATTCCTTCATATTTCTGGATCGAGCCTTCTCGAAAGACGAGACGAAGATGAACAAGATGCTCGACTATTATGCCCAGTCTGGGTTCAATTATCAGGTTCGCACATATTCTCAATGCCGTTTTACACTTCATTATCTTGTTTGAAAAATGTTACTTCTCATTTAAACGATTTGTTACTCGGCACCGTTTTACGAGTTGTGCATACGCTGAGTACATAAGAGAACTAAATCGCCTACCTTTTCGTAAAGTTTCACAGACATTTCAACTGTTTTTAAAGGTATTACTGACTAGCTTATTGTTCTAAAGAACACAGATTGACTCACGTGACGCTTAGCCATGCGTCACGGTATGCGCAATTCATAAAACATTTCCACCTAACAATAAGATGACTTTCTTTGATTTCAGTTATTGTTGTTCCCGGAGGGCACGGATAAATGTCCGATCGCGACGGGAAGGAGCAAAGTGCACGCGAAGGAGAAGGGACTCGTCCACTACGATTACGTCCTCCATGCACGGACAACCGGATTCGTCCACATGATTCAACGAATGCGCAGATGTAAGCTCAATCTGTCAGGCTACGGTATTCCTGGAATATAACATGTATCTGCCCATCTATGTTGCTTGTGAGCATGTTATGCCATTGATCACACCTGCCTGACGTGGATTTTTAAGCTGAAGTCAGCAAAACGCACAGTTTTCCGTACTAGCACTAATTGTAAGCGTACGATCATTGTTTCGAAATCAAAGAGAGTTGATATGTTCATGCTCATGTGATAAGGATAAGAAGATACGTGGTGGAAAATATGCTTGCAGCCGGATACATCAAGTATCTGTACGATGTGACCATCGGATTCGAGGGAGTCATCGCGCAGTCCGAATATGCTCTCATCACTCATGGTCTCGCGCCGCACGATGTCCACTACCAGGTAATCAAGCGAAGCAACGGTCTTGTGGTGTAGTGGTTATCACGTCTGCTTCACACGCAGAAGGTCCCCGGTTCGATCCCGGCCAAGACCTTTGTTTTTGCTCTTCCTTTACATTGTTTGGCGATGAAGTATCTGTACGATGTTCGATGTGTTTACACTGTTTTGACATACTCGGTTTTAATGTAAATATACGTGTGTCATCTGCCTACTATAGGATGTGTGAGGTAAAATGGATCGAGAGTCACGATGTGTTTATCAGTCATAGTGAAATTGTTGCTAATGTTTTCTACTTCAGGTTATAAAAATCCCTATAGACAGCCTTCCGTCGGACAACGAGGGCCTCGCGGCATGGCTGGTCAAGAGATGGGCCGAGAAGGAACAGAAGTTGAAAGAATTCTATTCGAGGGAGGACAAGGAGACATCCACATTCGAGAATACGCCGAATGGATGCGAGTATCATGTCAGCACATATTTTGTATATGAATAATGTTTTATTATAGTCATACAGTATTCTTTACATGTTGGCTGAGTAAGAATATATTGGACTGTTGATATTACGATCTGAAGATTTTCTGGCTTTCAGTTGACGCCGTTGCTGGAGTTGATCCGAGTGGGCGTGTGTCTCGTCTGGCTGACCACTTCCCTGATGTGGATCTACTTCTTCTTCACCGTCCAATGCATGTTCCATCTCTTCTTCATTTCCATCGCCTTCTTCATCGGATCTCAATATGTCTTCGGGGGAGTGGAATGGCTCGCCATTGACAGATTCAATGCACTCATCGACAAGGAGTGAGTGGCCATTACATGCTTAGCATACCTTTCATGTGCCAATTCAGTCATAATAGGACGTTGTTTTGTTTGGAAGAAACTTTTCGTTCGGTAATGCAACATGTGCATAACTAGAAACGTAGGAATATATTATATGGTTATATTATAAAATACGTTTGACTCCTTGCTAATTAAGCATTTCTTGAACTGTTATGCACTTGGTTTTGTTCTCCGGTGTTGCTATGATTGAAGTGTACGATTATGTTTTTGCTCAAAAATCTAGTTGTATGCATTTATTCATTAGGCCTATATGTAATTGTGATAACGGCATGAAATTATTATTTCCTTCACTTTATGTTTGTCTTGAAATGCTGGTACGTGCCTCAAGTAATAATAATTCGTATATATAAATATACACCATCGTATGTGCTGCATCTTTTCCATCATTTTTGTTAACCCTATTTTAGGGTTCTTAGTCATTTTCTGAACTGCTCATTTCGCTGCTATTTCCACAATGTTGTTCTGCAGTTTGATTGTTTTGCCCTGACTTGCCCTCTGGTTACATGGTACGTGTGTGTGTCTTTTCATAATGTATTGGTGCTCTTTTTATATGATAAATTATGTTCTACCAAGGCTCTCGTGTGTAATCCCGTATGTTATATAGCGTTTTGCATACATGACAAAAATGGGTATTAAGATTGTGTAGTTGCGAGTACAGTTCAGTGCGCATACCATATGAAATTTTTTGTTCCGAGCTGCATTTCTTGCTTAGCCAAAAAAGCGAACAGTTTTGAGCGGGAACTGTTTTGATCTACTTTGGATGTCTAATATTCGGACTGGCGGATGTTTTTTTTTCGATGATGGTGGCCGAAATCGTTGTATGTTATGCATAGAATAGTCGAATCCATGTTTTTATGGAGTTCGTATTCTGTTTGCTGCATTCCATGTTCTCGGGAATTGTGACATGCTCTTCCCATGACTGTTTTGCCGAATGTTGAGTATTGTCCGATTTGAATTTGTTTTGATCTACGTTGATTGATACTTTGTTGTAATGACAATGTTTCTAATCGACTACTGTTGTAATGATAATACTTCTAATCGAATGATAAGAAGTATTGTCCTTATAATAGTAGTCGATATAGCAACCGAATGGCACTATTCAAATTACATACCCTAGCATCTTTGTCTCACTTCCCCTTATATATGAATATATGTTTATCCCTTCCGTGCAAATCTTCTATCTATTGTAGTAGAATCGATTTCATGCAATGAATTTCGTTCAAAAACGAAATTCATTGCATACAATCGATTCTATGATCGATCTCAAATTTGCATCCTTCGTCAGTGCTAGTGAAACCTTTGTTGTCATATACAAATGAGGTACTGTATACAGTCAGTCTATCTATAGCGAGGGGCGAAGTGGTGTAGTGGCAGAAGGCGCCCTACACTATACAGAAGACCCGGGTTCGATTCCCGGCACGTCCCA